>JACXGK010007761.1:0-24318 GCA_016801125.1 Novumbra hubbsi
GGTGCCCACAGAGCATATGGGACGGTGCCCACAGAGCATAGGGGACGGTGCCCACAGAGCATAGGGGACGGTGCCCACAGAGCATATTGGACGGTGCCCACAGAGCATAGGGGACGGTGCCCACAGAGCATAGGGGACGGTGCCCACAGAGCATATTGGACGGTGCCCACAGAGCATATGCAATCTCATGCAATTTAATGGATTTGATGTGTTGCGAGGCGTCACTGATTTACAACAGGTTTTTCTTCCATTTCTGCCAACAACTTTGCTAAGCTTTCAAATAATCTATTATAATCATAACAACACTACTCGAATGGACAGAACAGAGCAGTGTGCTGCATGTCATAGCACAGACAGACTTGCAGTCAGGTGTCTCAGGTAAAGCCACTGAAGATTTAGGACACTGATACTGGCCAGTGGAGGCCTATTTAGCGAGATGGAACTGGGCCGAGAAGATGACAATGATGACGATGACGATGATCAGATCTCAATACAGTTTCTGTCCTTAAAATTATTATGTTGTTAGGACCAAAGTAAGAGAAAAGTAAGATATTTCGAGGTATTTCTGGATACATTTAGTTATTCTATATGTACAATTCACAGAGTAGGAGTTCCTCTGGGTAGAAGGCTAGAATGTGTTGAAATCATGTACCTCCTATCTTTGGTTCTGCCCACACAGTTTTAGTTGCATTGGAAAAGATATTCTGTGGGCCATCTTGGTTTAGTTGTACAATTCTCTGGTTGTTGCTTCCCCAAACTATCCGGCGTTCTCCACCAAAAAAGCCTTTTGCCTATCTTCCAGATGTTTATAGCGACTCGCGTGGAGGGACACAAAAGGGTTTGAAGGGGTGTCACGTATCTGAGGAATTATTATCTCAAGGGTATAAAGTAACACACACACAGAGAACCTGATATTTTCTAGAAACCCATCCTCTCAGTTCTGCTGACCGGGGCCCACGGTACTGCAGCGTGACGGGTCGGCAACACGGGTAAATCAAAGTTCTCCTTCGTCTACTTTCCTTCGGAAACGAGAAGATGCCCGTCCCTTTTCATGCACACACTTCACAGGACGGTTACTGAGACCCAGTGGGCCTCCCTCGTGTCTCCCCCACAGCGTGATACTGTGTAAAGGGGTTAGGAGGAGGTCAGACACTGTCTGACACCTGAACACACAACGCTGTCTGACTCCTACACACACGCCATTGTCTTTAATGAAATGAGAAGCCGCGGAAGATGTAGAAGGATAGTAGGAGAAAGGTACTGTAGCTGGGCAGATGTCAAAAGACAATTTATTAACCTGGTAGGTCAACGCCATTGTCTAAGTCTTCTACTGTAAGCCTGGGAATAAGAAAAGAGCGGGTTAAGAAACCGAGAGACGAAGGCAGATTAGGGAACTAGGGAGTCTAAGTGTCGTGTTAGTTGTGTAGTGGGTTGTATGGCATGACGACGTACAGACAGAGAGAGGGGAAACTGACAAACAGACAAACTACTGTGTCCAAACATCCTTGGCCGCTCGGTGCCACGTCGACCGTCTGTTCCTCTGTTCACAACGACAGCCTTCATCACTTTGTGTTCTTCATAGAAAAGAGGAAGGAAAAAAAAAAAAGAAGTAGACAGACAGCCGACATGACAGAACGCTGAAAGGAAGTGAGACTGGGTCAGTTCAGCATCTGCTGTGTAACCTTTAGTTTAACTTCAGTCCACTCCCCTCAGTCACACACACCCCCTTGAGTCAGTTTGTTTGTCTCCAGGTTTCCACACGGGACAAATACGAAAACACACACACAAAGAGGCGCTCAGAAATGGGTATACACACCCAGACCCGCACAGAAGGGAAAGTTTTCTAAGACAATAGGCGACGCTCCATACAGTTTGGGGATTTTGGCTTCGTCAGTTAACCACTGAGGCCCGGAGAATACAGAACCAGTGACACAAATTAATGTTCTCTTTTCACTCACTGGAGAGAAGAAAAGAACCAAAGAGAAAAGGAACAAAACGAGGGAGAAAGCAGAGAGAGATCCACATACGTTTCCCTCGGCCTTCCAGGGGCTCTGTCTCTCTTGGCAACCAGAGAGTCTCAGTGAAAGAATCCAGCGCTCAGCCAAAGGCAAAGTCGACGTGGGGGGGGGGGGGGGGGGGGGGGGGGGGGGGGGGGGGGGGGGGGGGGGGGGGGGGGGGGGGGGGGGGGGGGCTAGCAACCTGCGCTCAATGGATTCCGGGGGTCCTTTTCAGAGAGCGTTCAACTGTATGCGTCAGCAACCAAGTGCATGAAAGTGGTAGAAGTTCAGACGAGGTGCCCGTGATTCTTAAATATGTCGTAGACGTATCGAATGACCTCATCCAAGGTGGGCTGATCGGAGAGTGATGCAGTTGCCGTGTGTCTGAGGCACCACGTTTGCTAGCAGTGACAAAACTGATATACCGAGAGAGTGGGAGAGCTGGGAAGGGAGGAAGAGAAAGCAAGAGATGAGCCCATTGAAAAACCAACCATTCATGGAAGCTAATCACGATCATTAGCAGTCAGTTGGGCTACGAGGTCTGCTGCAGTGTGTTGCTCAAACTAGGGCCTCTGTCTCTCACACACACACACACACACACACACTCACACTCAACAGACAAATTCAAGTTCTTATTTTAGTCGGCTTAGACGTTCATTTTTTACCTACATATTGTAAGGGTCTGGGGTTTTCGAGATCTTTTTTCCCCTTTCACTCTCTTCTAATCGGTTTGGCCGTGGTCCATGTCTATAAACACAGTTTCTTGGTTTAAAACACCTCCCATTGGTTTGGCCCCTTCATTCCTTATAACACTTATTCGTTCTGTGTGTGTCTGCCATTAGTGTTCTAGACAGCCAAACCTCGGGCCCAGCTGGAGAACCTGATAGTCGTGGAACCCACACAGCCCACCTTCTCCTCTTCTCCCTGGAATTATTTTCTGCTGCTCTGCACTTTTCACCATATACAACACACACACTGCTCTTTTCACCATAATACACACACACACTGCTCATTCCACCATATCAAGGGAATGATTGCTGTTCCCCACTGGACTGATTGCCTGGCTCATACTTACCTAAAGTACCACAGAGACTCACAGCTACACTTAGATTCTGTCTCTCACACACACATAAATGTTCACTTACACACAAACACCCCCCCCCCCCCAGACACACACTAAACCCATTCCCCTCACATATCTTAACCACAGCGGAGTTTAAGCACTTTTGCTTGTGGCATCTCTGTTTTAGTTGACAGTTGACTGACATTTGTGGCTAGTCTGGTTTAACCTTGCACTTGAAGAGACCCAATGTGAAGTTCACTGAACCAACCCTACAGATACATACCAGTTCTGTATGGTGTGGGGCGAGCAGAAAAACTGGGACAGCCATGAGGATGTACACAATAGAGACAGCTGATAGGTAAAAAACTCTGCTTCCACCGCTTCCATCCTAAGTCGTATTAACCCAGTCGCTTTACCTAAGTTGTATTAGTTGAGTCCTACTGTATTAACCGAGTTACAATAGCTCAAATGGATTGGATTTGCGCACATGTATTCACTCTGTTACATTAGCCGAGTCGTATGCCGGAATTGAATAACACAAGTAGTAGTTACTGAGTTGTGTTAACTGCATTGTATTAACTGCATTGTATTAGCCGAGTTGTATTAGCGGAGTCTAATTAACGGAGTTGAATTACAGCTTTTCTGAATAACTAAAACACTAAACCCCATTCTCTGAACCAAATTCTTAGTGGCCTAAACTAATTTGTCGAATCAGTCACTATTTTGGCCAAACCCTATAGTTAGACCCCATTTCAAAATGTTATTCACTCTGTTTGTGAAACCCTAACTTCTCCCTTTATCACATTTTACACTGTTATGCACTAGTGTTGTAAATTGGTAAACATGGGTGGCAAAAAGTAAAACACAACTACAACACAGTTGTCATCATTTACACACAATGACTCAAAATAGTTCACACTTGATTCGAATGATGCGATCAAACCAACTGCACAGAACATCTCAGTATTCGGCACAGGTTGGAGGCAGAGCAGGAAGAATGAATCTCTCATTGACTTTGATTATGCAGTTGGTCATCAAGTTTATCGTAGTGTTTTTCATTAAACTTTCTTTGGTCAAAAATCTGTAGTAGTTACAAAAATCTGTAACTACACGTAGTTGTATGTAGTGTCCAATAAATGCTCTGAAGTGCTTATATATGGACTGGCTGTGTGTGTGATCTGAAAGCATCGTGTCATTTTGAGAACAGATTGAATGGCTTTGAGGCGAGTGTTTGATTTTGACAGAAGTTTTATGAAGTTTATGAAAAAGGGTAAAGCTTTCAAGAAATGTGTATTAGCAATTGTGAAAAACAGTAACAGAGTTGTATTAACTGAGTTGTATCATCTGAGTTTAATAAATGTGTTGTATTGAATATGATTAAGCTGAGTTGTTTTAGCTGAGTTGCACTTGAATCCTGTTTTTGTTTACTCTAGGCCTATAACGCAGGTTGTTTTTGTTTTCTCTAGGCCTATAACGCAGGTTGTTTTTGTTTACTCTAGATCTATAACGCAGGTTGTTTTTGTTTACTCTAGGTCTATAATGCAGGTTGTTTTTGTTTACTCTAGGCCTACAACCCAGGTTGTGTTTGTTTACTCTAGGCCTTTCCTTTGTCTCATTTTAATGTCATTTAAAGACATTTCTATGAACTTTGAAGGCGTGTGAAATGGATCAGTGCTGGGAGACTAGAGTGTGGGGTGGAGTGGCGTGACTGGCCTGTTAACTCCAGACCAAAGCCCCTACCGCTCTCTTCTCCCTTGGGAACGCTTCTACCGCCCCTAGTGGGACTGGACGGGGAAAGGTTCTGCTCACCCAATGCATCATGACTTGGCTGTTGGGCTCCGTAGAGATGGTTAAGGAAATATTTGTTTCTGCCACATGGACGCAAGTAAGGTCGTTCGATTTGACATTTTGAATGGATTTCAGAGGCATTACAGACCGACACACAGACCGAAATACAGACAGAAAGAGACAGAAACACACACACGAACTAGCAAAACAAAGGACACAGTGTTGTGTAGACTGGAAGCACAGGTTTCTGGAGCTGAAGCATGTGAATAGAATGTGCATGAATGGTACAGTTCCAGTTCAACGTGAGTCAGCATGTCAGCCTGTCTGTCATCAACTCATTGTCTGCACCTTCACCACTGACCTCATTCCGCCGAAAGACTGACATCTAATTATACACTATTTAGTGCGCTACTATTACTTAACCACATCTGAAATAACATTGGATCTCAGTGCTGTAGACCAATAGAATGCCGGTGCACTAACCAGGTCGGCTTGTCTGCCAGCGGGGGACAGTGCGCGTGGAACTTGTTTTTCCAAAGATTTCTCTCTATGATACTAACCACCCTATCATCAGGAACTGTTTCAAGAAAAGGCCTAATGAGCAAACTCGTTAGTAGGGTTCGATCGTTGTCAAAAAGCATTATGTGATGAAACTTCAGCCTCAAGGCGACTGTCGTAATCCATAATTAAACTCGCCTAAATAACACAAACACACTGTAGGTCAAATCAGGTCAACCAATATGAAATCTGAAGGATATGGGCCTGTTGATTGTAGTGAAGGGAATACGTCCCTACTACTCTGTAAGGTTATTGGGGTACATTGTGCCAAGCTCCCTTCAGCTGGTTGTACGTCCAGCTAGTGCGAGTTATCGAATGAAAGAGAAGACCTACTAAAATACAAAGTGCTCTGTGTGTGCAACCTGTACGTAGCAGACATCAGAGGTTGCACACGGGAAACCAAGGCCGTAAGCGACGTGCACCAATTGGAATTGAAATCGGTGGGACTTTGCGAAGAGGAATGTTCCAGCAGGCTTTGCAACATGAGAAGGCGCAGAAGAAAACAAAGAGTGAAGATGTTTTTGAATTACACATGATTTGGCTGAATGAACAGAGCCACATTACATACAGGCCTCCCCAGTCACTCCAGCATGCAGGTGTCATCATGTAACCATGGGCACAAAGCTGAGTGTGTGTGTGTGTATGTCAGAGAGAGAGCCAATGAGGCTTTTTACACTACAAAAGTTAGTTCTAGACAAACAGAAATTGTGGCCAGATATGCGTTGGAGGTACATTATTTTCCCTCGCAAACAGTGACTTGGTAAACTTTCCTCACAGGCGATGACTAAAGACCATGTCTCATTGGAGTGATGAACCATCAACCTCCAACCCAGCGAGGGTTTCTCTCTATCTAGTAAATACATAGCATTTGCATATTATGAAAATGGAATTTCATTGAAGTACAGTTGAGTGTAGTCTAAACACGCACTCAGGAGATATTGAAATAAATATGTTGCACGGCCGCTGCGATCTCGTTGCGCTGGCCCTCCCTGGGTGTGTGTGTGTGTTTGCGTTGAGGTCAGCGTGCGCTCAGGGTAACAGACTGGGACCAGTCTGGGCATTCGGGTCATTTTCCAGCGGGCTGCTCGGTCCCCTTTGATGTCTCCTCCGGGCCACTGCCCTCTCTGGTCTCTATCGGACCACCCAGACCTTCGGGAATGTCCGACCAGGTTTAAGCTTTCCTAGGAATGCCAGCCTTGTTCTTCCCAGACCCGGTCCATCTGTGTCCCTCTCCGCTCGGGTCACCCCCTCAGCGATCTGGGTCACCGCGTATCACACGCACAACAACCGGTTCCTAGCGACTGTGTGTGTGTGTTCAACAAGCTGTGTACGGTGTGCATCGTGTGTGTTCAAAACGCTGTGTACGGTGTACACCGTGTGTGTGTGTTCAACAAGCTGTGTACGGTGTGCATCGTGTGTGTTCAACAAGCTGTGTACGGTGTACACCGTGTGTGTGTTCAACAAGCTGTGTACGGTGTCCATCGTGTGTGTGTGTGTTCAACAAGCTGTGTATGGTGTGCATCTTGTGTGTGTGTGTGTGTTCAAAAAGCTGTGTATGGTGTGCATCGTGTGTGTGTGTTTAACAAGCTGTGGATGGTGAGCACCGTGTGTGTGTGTGTGTGTTCAACAAGCTGTGTATGGTGTGCATCGTGTGTGTGTTCAAAAAGCTGTGTATGGTGTGCATCGTGTGTGTGTTCAACAAGCTGTGGATGGTGAGCACCGTGTGTGTGTGTTCAACAAGCTGTGGATGGTGAGCACCGTGTGTGTGTGTGTGTGTTCAACAAGCTGTGGATGGTGAGCACCGTGTGTGTGTGTGTGTGTTCAACAAGCTGTGGATGGTGAGCACCGTGTGTGTGGCCGGGCCTCAGTGTCATATCCTCACATGGGTTTGAATATCGCTGCCTATCTCCTGAGCTAATGAGCCAGCTCCCAAAGCGTTTCTTTGTGTGTCATTCACATCTGCACCACAAACTGTCTGTGTGTGTGTGTGGCTCTGGACATGGTAGCAGGATTCCCCCTGGGTCCCTGCTGTGTTCTGGTAGGCGCCCTGTTAACCTATTGTAAAAGCATGACAGTAGTGCATAGCATACATACTGATGAGATCATCCATAACTTGACTTCTAAAGATGCATTCAGCACTTTCTGTCACACACACACACACCCACTATACCACAATGGAGCAAGGTGGATAAAGGTTAATAGCAAAGCGGTTTAAATGCTTGCTTTTCTAATCGTTGGTTGGTAAGACTTTAACCTTTATTCCATGGGCAGACACCACACGTACACAGACACACACACAGACAGACAGACACACACACACACACACACACTATCATCGTTGCCCCACTAGGCTGGTTGCGTTTATGGGTGTCTGGCAAAGATAGAGTGGCGGACGCAGTAAAACTGTAGACTGTGAACCAACGCCCATGTTTGACCAGATAAGACCAGCGGTATCTATTGTCTGAATGAGGGAGAGAGCAGCTCCACCTCCACCCAGGAGCACCTGTCCTCTCTTTGTGTGTCGGTCCGTCGGTCAACGGGGGAAAGGTCTGGGTACACACTGACATCACAACTCTCTGAATTCAATGGGAGTTTCAGGGGCTTCATTGGCACGAGAATCATCTGACCACATTCCCTAAGCCAGGGAAAAATAGGAACTACAACAGGGTCCACCGGGTAATAGCGATGGCTATTGTGTCTATTGTCGGCCAGGGTGGTTGTGGGTAATGTAGTGTTGGGGATGTGTCAGACACGTGCGCGTGGATCAGTGTTTCTTCCCCCCGTTGTTAGAAGTCGGTCCGGTGTGAGGCTCCCATTGCTCATCACATCCGTCACTTCAGGCTTGTTGTGGCTGAGGCGATGGATTCCGGTTCTGTGGAAGCTGGTTGGCTCACTTTGCCCTTAATGAGTCACCTTAACTTTACACATGCCTTCACATGCAAGCACGCCGACACACACACACACACACACACAGACAGAAACACAGAAGCATGATGAATGGTCTACAGCTATACCTTTTACAGAGCTAGTCAGTGCCTCTGCAAGATGTAACCAGATCACAGCCGAGAGGTAGGGGAGAAATCACAAAAAAGTGTGGGTTTCGGTAGTGATACCTGACGGCTTTTTCCATTACGGTGTACGACCTAACTTATTTTCTCACTGTAACTCTGTGTTAAAAGCAAGTGAAATAAATTATGCCCCAATATATCCAGCTCCGTTTTCCCTATATTTCCTGTCAGAAAAGGTGTAAAAACAACTAGCCTCCTTTAAGAGTTTTCCTCTCGCACCTAATGTACCTTAATTGGTGCTTTAAAACCTTTTACAATAAGGCCGACTCCCCGGCTGGCTCACAAAGCCAACTGGCAGGTTGGAGCTGGAGGCTGACTCAATGGGAGCATTATGTCCCCCGACAGAGCTGTGGCCATCCAGGCCCCAGAACCAAAAACCCATAACCTGTAGACTACTTCACTACAGCTCAGACAGTGCTGTGGGGAAAATGCCCCACTGTGGTCATTGGAAACCCAGCAAGGAAGCATGCACACATACACGCACGCACGCACACTCTTTGTTGTGTTAATACTTACAGCTATTATGCTAGTACCAATACACATACACGCGCTAATGTCCAAGCACACACACATACACAAAACACACCCTCTCCTACCCACCCTAATTTATTAATGCTAATGCCCAAGCCCAGTGGTGTACTGGAGGGAATTCCACAGGCTGAAATCCTAGGGGGTGGGGGGGCGGGAGGACGCCAAATAAATGTAAAAACAACGATGTCATTTCAATAATATCAATAACAGAGGGTTATTACATTTAAAAGACTGCCACCCCCCACTTTGCCTCACACAATAGTTTGTTCCACTGCCTCCCACCTGCCAAGCAGTGACACATCATGCAGGTACAGTGTGTGGGGAATCGGACCGTCTGTCATTGTCATTGGAGGGCCCTCCTAAAATAAAATAAAGGGAACACTTAAATCACACATCGAGTCTTGTTGGAAGAAATATATTAAAGATCAAGTTCTCTACTGTACGGTTCGGTAAATCATTGAGAACCAAATGACGTCCGGGAGACAGGTCACCAACCGGTTAAGGCCTGGATGCAAACTCACACGGAAAACAACTGAGATCTCACGCTGCTCCAGCTTCCATCATTCATTCGTAATGGGACTCGGTAGTGTGCTCGGCCCCCACGGGTCTGTATGCACTCCCGACCACTTCTGGGCATACTCCTCATGAGATGTGTCCTGGGGGAGCTGCATACACACCTGAGACTGGGCATTGTCCGGCACCAGGAGGAACCCAGGGCCCAACGCACCGCCACAGTTGGCTAGCACTCCCAGGTCCGTGCAAACCTCCAAGGATTTGCCTTCCCAGACCATCCACTGACCCACCGCCAAACTGGTCATGCAAGATGATGTAGCAGGCAGCATAACGTTCACCCCGGTGTTTCCAGACTCTTTCTGTGCTCGGTGGGACCTTGCAATCACTGCACGGTGCTGGGCTGTGAGCTCAGGTCCAAACATGGCCCTCATGCCGCCCTCATGGAGATTGTTTTTGACAGTTTGGTCAGAAACATCCACACCAGTAGTCCACTGGAGCTCTGGCAGTGCTCCTCCTGATCCTCCTTGCACAAAGGAGCAGCTGCTGATGCCTGTCCAGCTCTCCTTGTATAACAGCCCATCCCCTAGTATGGTCTTGACAATGTACTGGGAGACAGCAAACCTTCTAGCAATGCCACATATGGATGTGCCATCCTGGAGGTGCTGGACTACCTGTGCCACCTGAAAGGGCTGCCTCATGCTACCAGAAGTGACAAGGACACTAGCAGAATGCAAAACTAGAGAAGAAGGAAGGCTAAAGAACGAGCAGCTAATCAAGGTTCCTCAAGTTCATCGCACCATAGAAATTTTGTTTTATGCTGGCAAGGTTCACACACATTCGCTGGATTTGCGGAGCTAGCAAGCAAATTAAATCAAGCTAGCTAGAACCTAAATTTGGCCAATGAACTGGTGCAGGAGCAGAACGGATCTCCCAATCCTGCTACAGATTTCTCTGCTGGTGCTTCTACCCTCAGTAGACGAACACAGTGCTCCCTCAGCCCAAGATGGCGGCGCTTCAGACAAAGTCAATATTACGTATTTTGAAAGCAACCAGATTCTCAATGGTAGAACTTGTACAGTACGCAGTATATCAGTACATTACATATGTTTGCCTTAAAGAAATTACTCACTCGTTAACTGCCTAGCTAACTTTAATGTTGGTAATGGCTGGTTCTATTGGAAAATGTGGGCAGGGAAACATATGGCCAAGGGTGGAACAGACAATACAATTCTGCAATCTTGTTGTGGGGAAAATTGGTCATCCCATTTGCAATTTTCCTGTAAGTTACTGAGTATTCTGTATGTTTTTGTTCGTAATAGACACCTGACAAGTACTGGCCAGAACGGGGGACAGTAAACCAAAAAACCCATAGGATGCAAGAACATTAAACGGGTTAAGTTAGGGAAGTTCTAAAACTTTGGTTCTAATGTGTCATACGGTATCTGTATGGTGTCAGAGAAAAATTGAATTTTTCATGACTGGATGAAATATTTCAATATTTTGTGTTGCAAAATGTGTGTTGTGGGTGGGTGTGCGTGTGTCAGGAAACAATTGACTCACACTTGCACAAATTCCCAGGCCAACGTACAGTACAGTTAGGGTTGGCTTTGACTAAAAGACGAATTGGGATTCATCATTTACGGGCATTAAAAGTCCATGTCATGGTTGCTCATATCAATTGTCACACAGGGGCGCATTTCCATTGTTGAAGAAGCCATTTTGGAAAGAAAAGACAAAACTAGAGTATCCTCACTCCTCCGGACACCACAACACCATTGCCCAAACCCAAAACACACGTCTTCTGTTTACCAAAGCATTTCAGCGATTGTACATTCAAGGTTGTGTGTGCGTGTGTGTGTGTGTGCGGTGTGTGTCCATGTGGTCCAGTGTGTTTACAGCCCAAACCAATAAATCAGCCAAGAGGTTTAAGGCGGACAAATACAGAGTCCTCAGGTGGTTTCCCTGCGTTACATCACAATGGCTCTCATCTCCTCCCTCCCTCGGGTGACTGGCTGTTGGCCAATCAGCACATAGTGTGAGGTGTCGCCGGGTAGGGCAAATAGCACAGCGGTAAGGGCCCGTTGTGAATAGTTGACGGATGTGGATTTAGAGTATTAGGCTGCTTCTCTTTCTCAGTTTAGTTTTGGCACCAATACAAAGAATACTAGCCTACCGGTTTAAATCTCAACAGGTCATATCAGGTTTTTGTTATCTATATAAGTTAAATAGAGCGCATCGCTGGGAGGATCTGTTCTTCCAATCCACAGCCTGAACATGTAGAGAAACCACTCAGCCGTCCATAATTGTTACACTCCACATTTCCAAAGTTCCAGACTATAGTTCTGAACTAGTCACATTAAAGACAGTTCGCCTCTGTCACCTGTGAACAATCCTTTACTGCTCATCTCCTATTGACACACACACACACACACCAAGCTGAAGAACCTGACTGACTCATACACACTGAGACTGTTCTTTAGCTTAACGCTGGAGTGCAAAGCTGCAGAAAGCTCTATTTTTCTAATGACAGGGGAGTTCTGTGATGGGGAGGGGGGTTGAGAGGCGAGCTGTGATGTTGTTCAGAGTAGACATGATGTAAAGCAACTTAACGGCTTCATAAAGCACAGAGTGGAGGGGGGGGGGTGGGAGAAAGGAAGACATTCGCTAGTAGATTTAGGAGTCACAAACCATGCCGAGACCTGCGGCCAAAATCAACACGGTTCACATCAAGCAGGCGTTGTTCCTCCATTCAAACCGGGAGACTCAAACACACACCCTACGTACGACCACGGAACACATCAAAAGGGCCACAACCAACTTTAAAGGGGGTCGAAATTCTAACGGGGCCACTGTCATACAGTTTCCCGACTCACTCAAATCAAAGCACGACGGTGAGAGATCACTGGGCCTTCTGAACAACGAGGGATCCAGAACCTTCTGCTAATTCTGACGCAGAGGAAACATGGCCAAGTTTCAGAGAAGCCCAGCCAAGCCTTGTTGAAGACCAAATGGGGGCTTGTAGACAGCCAAAGACTGCATTCGAAATTGTACCTCATTCGCTAGAACCGGGCACACCGTCTGAACAGATCACTAGAGATTACTTGATGGAAGGGGTGGCCGAAAGCATTTACCTGAACTCTGAAGGAAGAATATATGTGCAGAGTTGGATCAGAAGAATTCTGATGGCATTTGATTCCCCATGGGGAGACACGGTTCAGAGACCTTACTCCCCCTAGGGGTAAGGAATAGAACTGACAATCTGAGAGAATGACCGCAACACTTGCCCTGTTTCCTTGGACCGGTTCCAATGTAACTGCAATTCTAAATTACACCTTAGTTCTTATAGTGCACTACGTTTGACTAGAACCCAATGAGATACACTCAAAAGTAGTGTACTGCCTTGATAATCTATCAGGCTGGGTAAATAAACCCAGTTTGTATCCGCTGGCAGTGTATTTCTTCTGGGATAGCACACACACACACACACACAAACTCACTCTAGCCCACAAATAAACGAACACACACAGACACACACCTGGCACCCACCCCTACGTACTTGGATACTAGGGCCACTATCAAGGACCCACGAAGGAAGCCAAGCTGTTTTTCCTGCCGCATTCTTACACGGCCAACAATGCAATGAATGTCTCCCCGATTTTCGAATGAGACGTCATGCACGCTGCACACACCTGCACAAACACACTCCCCCTGAAACGGTCCCGTGTGGCGGGGCCCCGTCCCAGCGCTGATCCAAACCATTTCATTCCTTGTTCCAAAAAGGTCCCCACTGATTCTGCGTAAGCCTACCTGTAATGTACAGGTCATTCATAGAACAGCAACTATGCACAACTCCAGTGACAGACCACATCATAGTTGACGTACAACAGAACGCGGGTCATGGCATCCATTGTATGAGGGAGATACGTGGAGTTCTGTTGGAGTCTAGACCTTTGCCAGAACAGTGAAGGTGAGAATGTCCTTCTGATACTTGGAGTGTGAGACAGAGTGGTCCAGAATAACCGGCTTCAGCCTATGGCCGGTAATTGTGGGTCGTTGTCCACAGGCCAACATAGTCCCTTAAGTGTGCCGGGAGCTTCCGCGACCACACAGGGGTCTGACACGTCCGTCCTTGTTCATCATCCTCTGAGATCCACTTAAGTTCGGTCGCACGGGTCAGTGAGGTTTGACCGGTCTGACCAGACTCCAAAGCCTGTTGCACAAGTTTCTTTGTTTCCACTGGCCTTTGTCCTTAAGTCCAGGAAATGGTCATCATCAGAGGCCTTGGCCTGTCGAGCCGTACTCCCGGGTGAATTCAGGAGGTAGGCTCTGGTTAACTCCCAAACTGTCTCATCAACACTGTTTAGCATAATCAACAGGTGTGTCAGTCTGCCAGCTGTGTATACAGCACCCCCTTCACCTCAGGAACATGTCACGTGAGTTTGAACACGCAAACACACACACAGGACGGTTTCCAGTTTGGATGGTGGATATGGAAAACAGTCACCTCGTCAACTGTAGGGAAACCTGATTCCAACGTCCACATGTGAATGCTGACCAAGGCACCGCATCTCAGTGCATCTGGGGCCTCGCCACCCAGGTTCATATTCTGCTCCAGGCATTCAGGACCGTGGCCGGGCGTTCCGCAAAGCACAGGTCAAACAGCTTCAGCATCGTTCTGGTTGGAGGAACGGACGGTTGGACAGTGGCCTCGTCACTCCACACTCCAGTTACTGGAGGTGCGTCAGATGCCCGCTATGTCCTCTTGGTCGTCAGCCAGGGTTCTCTCCTACAGGCACATTGTTGCCAGCGTATTTCCTGGTTAAGCAAAATGTGTGATAAGAATCAGGACAGATCGGTGGAATACGCATTGGAGGACTGCGATACCTTAGAACACGCCAGCGGGCTTCTGCCTAATGAGAAGGCGTTTATCCCGGTTGCGACGTGAAACAGGGTGCATGGGGGTGACAGAATAACCGTTAAACGGAGAACAGGTTAAACCACCTCTAACTGTTTAAACCTCCGCTGTGATCCCCAAACTCCCTCCCCTGTAACAACTGCGCCGCACGGTGCCAATATCACTTCTTCCATCCTCAAAGATTCCATCTCACTCCGTCCGTCAGCCGTGCAACCAGACTGGGCCCATCTTCTTTGTAGACTGAAGTTAATAAAAATATGTTCCAGGCAGACAGACAGCCTGGGTGTTCAGAATGTAACTTTGGAACCTATCAGAACCGCCTCTGATGTCAAAATGGGCTTAGCGCAAAAGATCTCCACATCAAAGCAACGGCCCAGCTAGGCTCCAAGGACGCGTCCCCCATGGTCCCCCTACTCCCTATGTAGTGCACTACCTTAAACCAGGCTCCCATGGGGAAAATGGTGCTGCTTGGGACTAGGCGGCAGCACTACGGTTGGGAGCCCAGTGGAGCACGTCGAGAGAATCAGCGGGGTGGGGACTCGGGCCAGGGTGACTGACAGGTAGCTGGCTGCCATGACAGTGTGGCGGTAGGGGGAATCGTTAGACGTTTTTCCCGAACCCGGGGTACGTCACAACAGCCTGAGGAAAGAGTGAAGGCAGACTTCTATGGATGGGAGGCACACGTGTGACCCGTTCAGTCAGTGCAGAAGAGTGGCGAGGTGTGGGCCAATGACTGGGGACAAGCCTGTTGAAAGGTTTAGCCCAGACCACAAACACCTCTACACATACGCACGGACACCACACACACCCACGGACATGCAGCTCTCCAGGCAGTTGACGAAGCATGAATTATGATAGTGGTTTCTGTCGGAAAGAAAATAAGAGCATTTATTAAAATGAATGGTTCCTGCTTCTGGTGCCTGGGGGTTGGAACAGGGGTGTGTGTATTAGTGTTTTTTGTTTTCTTAGTTCCCCTAATTACAAAAAACACGAGGGTATGTTGAGTCACTTTGTTAAAATAGCCCTTAAATAGCACAGAATAATCATCAGCATATAGTCAAACCCCTTATATTACACCAATCCACTGCTCTACTGCTACAAAAAGTATTTCACTCCAACCATTGATTTCTGACCGTACACTAGCTGTGTCACAAGCTAACTGAGTTCACATTTCCGAACCTCCTTTCCCACCTACAAATAAACATTTGAATGGCGATGCAGGTAACAGATGAGTGTTTTGTCTGTGCCATTCACGCCACAAGACGTCGTTTCGACTTAAAGTGGTTTGTACATGCAATGCAGCTTTTGATAGGTCTGGTCGCACAGTTTCAATTCATGAATCTGGATGAAGCTAATGATGCTAACTCCGGACGGGGATAAGTGAAGTCTGGCTTATTATGACCATCATGTGCATTCAGACATAACCCCAAGTAAGTGGAATGTCACCCTTTACATTGAACTATCCCTACAAGAACGAGGAGTTCTGCCAGGTTGAGACATGACCTACTGGTCATTCTAAGTAAACCACAACGTGCTGTGATCTGGATTTGGTTGCTGCCTTTAGAGCACGTGTAAGTTGATTCTGAAGGAGATAAATGTGGGTACATTGAGCAATATTGAGAAGGATGTAATGTAATGTAGCGCAAAAATAGGATGTTTCTTTTGCCGTTGCAGGATGTAGGCCTGTTACCATCTACATTTGACATTTTAGTCATTTAGAAGACGATCTTATGCAGAGTGACAATAAACCAACATCTGACCATCATAATAAGAACACTTTCCTTCATCTAAGCCAATAGTTGGCAAAGTCAGTGCCGAAGAAATCAAAGTTCAGTAAATATTCACTCATCAGTAAATATTCTACTCATAATACACCAATGAATACCCTAAAGTGTTTTAGGGAGAAGGATGTCATTCCAGTTTTCATTGTGAGCTTCGCAGGAAGGCCCTATGTTTGGGGTTAAACACGTCTGTGTACCACCATGCAAAGCAGCATGGGAAACCTCCGCTTTCTGAAGTGGTGCTGCATCTCGTTATGCAAAGTTTGGCGGGAGATAAGAAAACAACCTGCTACGAGTGTGTGTCTCCGTGTGTGCTTTTAAGCGTATGTGTGCGGCAGGCAAGGCCGCATGGATTAACCAGATGTTCATGTCCACCGTTCCAAACTGTCAACAGCAAACATGAAACATATCCTACAGTTAGCACTGTTTGTTTTGGCTTCCACCAATGAGGGTTGCCAAGTAAATATACAGTGTGGTCGAAGTTGAGCTCAATGGCAGATGCTCAGATGGAGGACAGAACAGACATTCATTTATTAGGGTCGCATTCATTTGTGTACTCTATAGCAAATCGTAGCCAAATGTTTTGTAACAGAAACCTTTTTGCCAAAACAGCAGGAGTTTCTGTTAGACAAATGAACATATGTCTTTCCCCATTTTGTTTGTTTGGTTTCTACTGAATGCACCCTATCGTAGGCCTACTTCGCTCAGGCCTGCAAAGAAAATGGGCTTCAGATCTCCCAGCTGAAAGAAGTATGTTGTATTTGCCTTTAAGGGGAAGTGAAATTAAATCCCACACCACAGAACTAAGTTCCAGACGTCAAAGTCGAGGAAAAGAAAAAGTACAAAACCGTAAAGTAAATCAAGAGATAAATGTTCAGTCAAAAGAATGAGCTGACACCCCAAAATGTTTGTAGAGGTGTTGACTAATTAAGAGTAAACTAATGTGTTGGCCTTGACTAATTGAGAGCATAATAACATAAAAAGATGGTGTCCCACTATATTTTCTTATGGCACTTTTTAGCATTGACACCTCCACCATACACTATACACCTCCACCCTGCACCCCCAACCCTGACTCTGTACACCTCCACAATGCACCCCCAACCCGGACACTATACACCTCCACCCCCAAACCTGACACTATACACCTCCACCATACACCTCCACCCTGCACCCCCAAACCTGAAACTATACACCTCCACCATGCACCCCCAACCCTGACACTATACACCTCCACCCCCAAACCTGACACTATACTCCTTCACCATGCACACAAACCCTGACACTATACACCTCCACCCTTACCCCCAAACCTGACACTATACACCTTAACCATGCACCCCCTAACCCTGACACTATACACCTCCACCCTGCACCCCCAAACCTGACATTATACACCTTCACCATGCACCCCCAAACCTGACACTATACACCTTCACCATGCACCCCCTAACCTGACACTATACACCTCAACCATGCACACCCAACCCGGACACTATACGCCTCCACCATAAACCCCCAAACTTGACACTATACACCTCCACCATACACCCCCAACCTTGACACTATAGACCTCCACCATACACCCCCAACCCTGACACTATACACCTCCACCATGCACCCCCAACCCGGACAGTATACACCTTCACCATGCACACAAACCCTGACACTATACACCTCCACCCTTACCCCCAAAGCTGACACTATACACCTTCACCATGCACCCCCTAACCTGACACTATACACCTTCACCATGCAGACTAACCCTGACACTATACACCTCCACCCTGCACCCCCAAACCTGACATTATACACCTTCACCATGCACCCCCTAACCTGACACTATTCACCTTCTCCATGCACCCCCTAACCTGACACTATACACCTCAACCATGCACACCCAACCCGGACACTATACACCTCCACCATACACCCCCAACCTTGACCCTATACACCTCCACCATACACCCCCAACCTTGACACTATACACCTCCACCATACACCCCCAACCCTGACACTATACACCTTCCACATAATCCCCCCCCCCCCGTCTTCTGGTTTCACTGCAGGCAGAGGACCATAAGATCACGTGATTTGTGTGTCTGTTCATTCCTTAACAAATCACAGGTGATCTGGGTAGTACTTCCTCCTTGTTCCTTGACTGAACTGGAAGTGAGCCAAGAAGAAAGGAACCACAAAACACCCACCACTTGAAAGAGGAATGGCATTTCCATTGTAACAGGTGGTTAACACCACTCGCCATATTTGGAGTGTTGAACTGTGATTGGAGGGGAGTTGGTAATGTAACCCAGGAAAAGAGGTGTGTGTGTGTGTCAGGTGAGCTCATAGGTCCACAGGTAAGGTTGTTACTAAGCACAGGCCCAGGGCACTGGGGCCAGAACAAAAAGAGATATGTGAGGATAAGTAATTGACCTAGATCCAGGCTCATACAGCAACAGTGTTATAGGCTTATACTGACAGCTACTACAAAATGTCAGGGAAAGGAGAGAAAGAAATGCATGCTGGTTTCAATAACAGGTTTACACAAACACACAAACGGCTGTGGTGTGAAAGAAACTAAATTAGGCTACATTTTATAGATTGTCTGACAACTGACAACAGTGATTATTTTTTGTACAGTGTGTGCAACCAACATTGCTTTTTACATTCATGTTTACATCAATAAAAATTTTACTACTCACAAGATGTGTTGTACTACTAGCTGACGATGTACGCTATTGTATATCTATTTGCGTAGTTATCCCTAAGGTTAGCTAACCTTATTTGCAATACAGCAATTTTTTGTATGACATTCTAGCATGTATGTTTGTTAATATAGTCATAAATATTGACCGTTGTCCAAAATCAGTGGTTCTCAAACAAATCACCCGGTAATCTTACGTTTGTTGAAGACTTGAATTATCTCACATAAAACAATCAGTCAAGGGCTTGAAAATTGCCAAGTTCATTCAGCTGATATAGCTTTTGGTACACATCCGACACTTGGAAAGGCGAGGTGTCCCAAAGAGAGCTTTCGGTTGTGTGCTCCAAAAAAGTGTCGACTGATTCATGTCATTTGTAGTGAAAGAGCGACGTCAAGTGGCAAGTCAGTACCACTGCAAAACTAGCTACTAGTGAGACAGAGACAGCTTAATTGAGGAGGATTAGGTCATCACGGACCCCATCGGAACTGGGTTCGGGATACTTCACAGTTAAATGACTGGACCTGCTAGCATTATGTACATTTCGTCGCAAACCTAAAGGAGAGGCCTGGGAGGACTATTTTGGGTATTTGTGAATAAAATATAAGTAGACTCACCATCATACTATTAGTTAACCATGAAAATCCAAGTTTGAAAGTGGTTTTGATCAGGTAGCAACGGTGTGGCTCGACGGCGCCACGGATGTCCAATCATCCCCGAATGCATCTTCTACTGGCTGTAGTGGTCGTCTTAGAAACATGTCGAAAGCTTTATCAGTGGCAGACGGTCTTGATTGTAAAGTCACTTTTGCCTCGGATTTCTTATTTTCTTCGTATATTTATTTCGTATATATATATATATATATATATATATATATATTGGAAAGATACTGGTCCATTGGAACAGTATAGTCTCTTCTTCATCACCACATAAAATGGCAGCGATCTTGCATCTGTCTGGGCAGATCAACAAGGATGGCTAAAACACTTCATGGGGGTGTGATTGCATATCAGGGATCAGAAAAGCAGTTGAAAGCAATCCACAACCAGGCAGAAATAAAACGCATAAGTGTTTTGGACCTACGGGACCGGGAATTTGCAGCCTTTAGCTAGCCTAACAGGTGAAACAGGAACAGCTGTTCTTCAAAGTTGGATAAAGGATATTAAAACCAAACGTAATTGTTTCGTTTGATGATTTAGTCTTATTAATTCAACAACAAAACATCTAATATTAATTAATTAGAATTTCTAATGATTTCTGTTTGCTTATGAACCTGACTAATTAAACAATCAGTCTATCGGGTGTGGACATCTCCGCCCAGACAGGTTAGACATAAAGCAGGACAATCACAAAGAGTTGTAGGTGTAATATAATACATCATCATCATCATCACTGCGCTCTGATACGCTCTGCACAGTGATCTGTTATAAAATATTACTTCTCCCAATGTCTTTATTTCCCTCTGTGTGTTTCAAGGCGATCACCTGGCCGGCACAGAAGGTGATCTGACTGCTGACAGAGAAGACATAGGTTAACCGAAGGTTTCACATAGCTTCCACAAATCTATTACCACTGTCAGAAGTTATTTCTCTCTGCCTTTGTTAATGTACAGTATGACCAACTCCATGCCCCATAAACATCTTTTTAATCAAATAAATACATGCATTCCCTAAAATCTATTACAAATTAATGTTTGGTATAATTCAGTGCAGTGCTCACTAAACATGTCTACATTCTTTTAGAAAACAAACCAGTGGTTGATCAAACCAAGAAAATAGAAAAATAGGATTTTCACCTGATAACATTCTGACATGCATACCTTAGGTTTATGTGGTGAGACATCAGAAACAGCCTCTCACACAACCACTAAACATGCAAACACACAACTTGTGAGTTCTTATTTTTATAATTGTATTATCGAAGCAGTGCATTTGTTGAACAAATATATAGCTGCACACAAAGTGGTATTTAACACCAGTATAGACAATTGTTAAACTATATACTTCCAAGTTGAGTCGAGGACTCAAAATATCATTGCCCAATTGCTTTTGAATATACTTCGTGGTTTGAGGTACACATTATTTTGTATCATCAAAACAGGACAAATGCCATAAAGCAACGGCCATTATTGCAAAATACCAAAGATTCTTCAGGGAGGAAAACAGATCTATTCTCCTTTTTGCGACTTCAGATCAAGCATTCAGATGCAGTATCTTATCAAGTCCACTAGGTGGTAGCAGCTCTGTCAGTGTATTGACAACATCCTTGGCTTAATGTCTGTTGTTGAACCTAGCTCACAGTGTAATAATGACATCACATGAATGTCAGAAATCCTGATTTGGGATTTGTCTTTCATTTGGAAGAACAGATAAGCAGTAGGAATAGCAGTATAACACACAATTCATCAAGTTGTTACCTGAGACCATAGTAATTTCTTAATAGGCGAAGACCTAATGAGTAGGACCAAATGTACAGCTGCTTTAAATAAACATCTGAAAATATTTTTTACAATAGACAACGTTGCATACAGAACGTTTTTGGAAGACATCTCATGCATGCATTTTCAAGCATTATGGATTATCACCATAACAAAAGGAATTTGAATGCCACTTTCCAGTGAGGTTATAAAAGTTCTGCCATTTTCTCCAGGTACATTGTCAGTTATGGTTTGCCATTGCAGTGATAAAATATTTTGTGACATCAATTAATTTTAAGAATCGGCACTGTATGTTTGTAAGCTAGCTATTCAAACAGTTCATAGAGGAATGATTCCATAAATGTTCCGAACTCACATGGAAATCGTGCCAACTAATTGCAGTCATTCCACAGTCCCACACCGGTGGTAAATTTAACACATACTGATATTTTATCCCATAATTACACTTCTTCCCAAATAAAATATATGTATGACACTAAATAATATGACAATATTTTATAAAGACAATACCTATATATTACTCTACTTATATCACATGCCTCAGTTAATCTCCTGCCAATGTAAAACGAGGAAATGCATCACCAAATGCCCCTAAGACTAGTTGGAATTTCTCCCTCACTGCAATGGCTGCCATTTCTACCCCAATCAGAAACTTTAAGGAGTTTATGGCGTTGCACCTCTAGAAATAGGAGCTCAGTAAAAGCAAACCCCATGACAAAGAATTAAAACCTATTGCATATTGCACCTCACTTCAGAATGCATTTCGATGCTACATAGAAACACAGCACGGTAAATTATAATACAGAACAAATATATCGGCTTTCTTCCCGAAAGAAAAAGGTGCAGTGCGCGAGTGTGATCCTAGGGGTCCGGTGTTGCTCAGTCCCCTTTCAGGTAGCCGTTGGCTCCTCCCGGTTCCCCCAACCACCCTCTCCCCCCTCCTCCCCCGCCCGCCTCGGCCGGGTCCCCCTCCACCCGGTCGCGGTCCATCCGCAGCCGTAGCGTGTTGCGTATGACCAGCCGCTCCGTCATCAGGGAGGCGCAGAACCAGGGCAGGGCGTACTCGGCCGTGATCAGCCCCATGAAGTTGTACTGGAAGTGGGAGTAGTCCCACGGGCACGCGTCGAACTGCGTCAGCAGCAGGCCCGTGCCGAACTCCCACACGAAGGTCCACAGGGTGTAGATCAGGCAGCGCAGCAGCATGGGACAGCGGCGGGCCCTCAGGGCCAGGTACATGTGCTCCACGATGAGGATGCACGTCCCGTAGATCAGCAGGGCCCAGACGCTCGTCACGCCGGGGAACTTCCAGTTGCGGTGGACCGCGAACTCCCAGGCAGCGGTGAACATGACCTCGCAGAAGTAGCCGTGGATGGCGTACAGGTACCAGCGGGACAGGACCGTCAGGGGCGCCGGCGGGGGCGCCATGGCGGGCAGGAGGGCACGCGACGGGGAAAAGCCCCGCGGCCAACGCTGATGGGCAGGGCCGTCTCCTGTTCCCCCCGCGCGCGTCAGACACCGGTGGACATCGACCGTGCCTGGGTGTCCGGTCGTTGGTGGATCCGGGTCTGTAGAGAGAAAGGAGGGCGAGATTGTTGGCAAACTAGATGGTTTTGTGAAAGGTAAGACCATGGAAACTATATACGGCCGAAGATTCGTCTCCAGCTGACCCGGGGCCTCTTGGATGTCCCCTTAAACATTGTTGGCAGCTGGTACAAGTTCATGAACTGACCACTTGATATTACGATCGAAGTCAACCTGCATTTCTCTTAATGTCAGTTTGTAATAGTAGAACCGTGAGAATGGACGCCTCTTCATGGAAGAGAAGGTGAAAGATTCCCCAGAGCCTGGTGTTGGATGTGTTCGTCTTTCTTCACCAGTGGAACGGAACGTTCCTACGAGGGGACGTTCATCCTAGATCTGTACCTTGGTAAAATGTTTTTATTTGTTTACTCTTTGTATCAGTATTCAGCAGAAGCTTTTATCCAGAGCGACTAACAGAAGCAATTAAGGTTAAGTATTTTATGAATTATAAATGAGTACCAGGCTCACGATGCCATTACATTACAAGTAAACATGATCTTAGAGTCTAACATCTCAAGGCCTCTTCAAAACAGGTTCAAGCAGTGGATTACAATGTTGTTTTCAAATATATGTAATTTTGTCTTTTTTAACCGGTATGACTGATATTTAGTTTGGACCCTAAGAAGAGAAGCTATTGCTTTTGGTGCTCCTATTAGAAAATTCTTAAACCCTTTGGGATGAGAAATAAATGCCCACAGTTTATGTGGTCTGGTTAACCCATCGCTAACTCATCAAGGATTTATAACAACCACACATTATCTGTGCACATCCCCAGGTCAGACAAAGACTGTGTAAATAAGAGATTGCAGACCAAGCACACATAGGCAGTAGGTACCAGTGGTATCCGGTTTCAGGAGGCCCCAGCGAGGACGGTATCTTACACTCTGTCGTAGTACATTACCTTGTCCCCGGGCTCAGCTGGTGAGACAGAGGCAGACGTTTAGGGACGGTACAGTCGCAATAGGCACAATCTTGACATCCCTTTCACAGGTATCACATTTTGCTGCCTTGACATTATACCTAAAGATCCACAGACGTGCAAGAACCCGTTATTCCACAATTGAACAGGAGACGCTGGCGCTGCTGTTGGCCTTGCAATTTTTTTAAGTGTATGTGGGCTCTACAGTGCTACCTGTTGTGGTGTTACCTGTTGTGGAGTTACCTGTTGTGGTGTTACCTGTTGTGGTGTTACCTGTTGTGGTGTTACCTGTTGTGGTGCTACCTGTTGTGGTGTTACCTGTTGTGGTGTTACCTGTTGTGGTGCTACCTGTTGTGGTTTTACCTGTTGTGGTGCTACCTGTTGTGGTGTTACCTGTTGTGGTGTTACCTGTTGTGGTGCTACCTGTTGTGGTGCTACCTGTTGTGGTGTTACCTGTTGTGGTTT
>JACXGK010007762.1:0-17614 GCA_016801125.1 Novumbra hubbsi
TGGTGGTGGTTATGTTGTGTTACTGGGTGATGGGGTCGTGGTGGTGGTTATGTTGTGTTACTGGGTGATGGGGTCGTGGTGGTGGTTATGTTGTGTTACTGGGTGATGGGGTCGTGGTGGTGGTTATGTTGTGTTACTGGGCTACTGTGGGTCCTGAGCGGTGGGGGCAGATGGGGCTTCTTGTCACTACATTCTAGTAGCAGCTGTGCTCAATAACAGCACAATAACTGCTTAACCTTCTCTCTTCTATCCACTTCCAATCAGCAGTCGACCAGGGGATTCCAACGCTGAATTCTGCCACTTCTTTGTCAGTCTGTCTTTGTTTTCTGTTTGTTTGCATTGTTATCCCAGTCGTGGATTCTTTCTCTCTTGGGACGTTTGCCAAGGCACAAGTCATCCGTCATCCTAATTGGCCTAATTTAAACAACAGAGCTGAGACTGATAGAGATGTTTCCTGTTCCTCCTGGTCAAATCAGACAGAGTGCTGTGCCTCATTGCTTTACACCAATGACGGATGGCTATGTAAATGTGACCAGTCACAGATGTGATGATTATGCTGGTTGGTTAGTTTTCCCAAAGTTGGGAGTTGGTTTGTATGTTTAAGTCCTATGATCTGGGATTCCTGGTCTTGATGGTCTCAAGTGAGACCATCTGGTTCTAATGTTGTAGATGTTGTACATCTGCCTCCATTTTATGACACAAAACTTGTCACTGGGCTACATGTCGCCAGGCTATATGATATGATGCTTGGTTTGAAAAACAGAAACATATGCAGAAAAGACAATATTGTGCTTGACCTGGTTAAGGCAAACAATCAATCAAGTACCAGTAACTTTTCGTCAAAACCCTGCATTCCTCTGCCTCAAGACAGGCAACAGCTTCAAGCAATCATCAAGACCCACAAAATAATTGTTAATTGAGCACAGAATAACAAATGATCAAAAGCGTGACTTAAACCACATTGCAAACCTGTGGTCAACCTTTAAGAGCAAACAAAGGATATCAGATCAGAGCCCGATTCTATTAATTCCCTTACATGTACTTTTTGTTGTATCTAATCCAGACCGCTCCCCCTCCAGCTCCACTTTATTAGGTGTTTGGCATCGCCGAATTACCCATCATCCATCACCAGGTCAACTACACGTCTGGATCAGCAATGGTTGTCTTCACATGGCTCCCTCTCTTCCCTCAGCCCTTGTCGTTTATTGCCTCATGTATCTTGTGTTCGAACGTGTTGTTTTACATGCTCCTTATTGCTTATACTTGGTTATCCTTGCGGTTTACTTACCGCTCATAATTTCTTGGTTCTGAGTTACCTCGTAAAAGATTTTATATCTCACCTGCGACTGTGTCCAGACATCTTTTTATAACGTGACACAGAGTGACTTTCTTATACTGACCCGCTGTGTCAATCAAACCCACAACCAATTGTACAGCAATACATCATTTCCAAATTTACAATAGAGCTTAATATTTTTATGACTTACTTCTATCAAGAATGATCTTCCAGGCTCTGCAACTGGGAGGAGCAGTCTAGCATGTCCTCTATACATAGCTTGGAAACGGAAATAAAATCTTTATTCCAATGGTAGCTGCTTTCCAACTATGAAGAAGGTATTGAGCATGTGTGAAAAAGGGACAATCACCAAACTACCATATTTAAGCTTTCTAATGAAAATCTTTGCAGGTGTCTTATTTTCACAACACCCATCCAGAGTAAAAGACAAGAAAAAATGTTCCCTGATAATAGCATAGTAACAAGAAAACACAGAAAATTGGAAACTTGAGTGGAAACCCATTTTTCTTTTTCAACAGTGAAACTGGTTGAAACGGCATAGATACATATAAGATTTTTAGTCAGCATTGAATCTCCCCCAAGAGTGAAGATCCTGACATACCCAACAAACTGTAACGGCTGAATCGGATCACATTGATTTAAAAGAGATATTTTACAGTGAGTAAAACCGGGAGATAAAACAGAGAGAAGGGAACCATGCAGCATTAGAAAGGAGCATCACACAAGTATAATTTCTCATTTTATTTGAGAATATTGGCCACATAATATTGTCGACATTTTGCTAACCACATTTCACCAATCAAACCCACAAAAACATAATTTAAAATCACATTAGTATTAACAATTACCATTCCTGAAGTAATAAAGATTACCTTGTAATCTCTCTAGCAGTATTCATCAGAATTAGACTTTGAAACAAAACATCGATCTCCTACCGTGCCCACAAGTTACATTCCGGTCATTTAGTAGAGATATTTTACTTTAGTACCTCAGCTCAAGGGAACAATTTCAACTTAATTAGCGGAATTTGAACAATTTATTTTTGGTTTGGTCATTCAGACTTCTCAATATTAAGTCTGAGATGGACAACCCTATTATTCCCAATCTGATAAGAAAGAATAACTACCCGTTGTTTGTGAAGCCTGTCTTAATATGTGTTGTAACATGATGCTTTAGTCTCAGTTTCTGAAAACATTTCTACATGGTTACACATTCCATTCACAGTGATCATCTACTGATAAACGTTCCACAGCAATCCAGCTGTGCTTGGGTTGACTGGATGTTGTCGTCAAAATAGGACCTGATCACAATGGAGGGTTTGTTAAGCAGGACACATCGTCTTGGTCAAGCGTAAAGCAGATGTGAATATCAATGAGCAGGTTTTCCAGAATGCCAACTGGCCTGGAGAGGGAAGAGCACAGCACACCTAATTATAGTGTTACAGTTATGCAAAGCAGAACATCTGTCACGCCAGGCCCTCGTCCATCCACATGACACAAAGCAGGTGTTTGAGAGTCTGAGAACAGGAGGCCAGAGAAGAAAAACCAAACCAAAGGAGAGAGATGAGGGATTTTGAGTTGCACAGCATAATACTCAAAGCTCCAAATACCCAGGCCACTATATATCCCCCCTGCCACAAACCCAGCCTGCCCTCCACCTGCCACAGACCTCCACCCACCCAGCCTGCCCTCCACCTGCCACAGACCCCCACCCACCCAGCTAGCCTGCTCTCCACCTGCCACAGACCCCCACCCACCAAGCCTGTCCTCCACCTGTCAAAGACCCCCACCCAGACGTCTTTCCCCTGTCTATGTTGAGGAGACCTAGCAGCGTATGCCACTGTCTGGATAAGTATGCCTCCCCGGGTCAGGCTTTCATCTGGCCAAGGTTGACTGACCGCTGTGGGCAACAGGGAGAGTTAGTGGGCTGCTTATAAGGTTAACGTGGGAAGGTGGATCTGAGATTATTCTGACATAGTCTTTAAACCCCAGGGGAACTGTTTCTGTGTTTCTGTTTACTGCTTGTCTGCTTTCACTGTGGTTCTGTTTTACTATCTTAGTAAAACAAAGAAAATCACACAAACTGTAAGGTGTGTGTGTGTCTAAGCATATTTACAAAGAAAGGCCAACAATAAGCAAAATTCAGTAATAGTTGTTTACTAGTATCATGGGAAATAGTTGTTTACTAGTATCATGGGTAATAGTTGTTTACTAGTATCAGGGGAAATAGTTGTTTACTAGTATCAGGGGAAATATTTGTTTACTAGTATCATGGGAAATAGTTGTTTACTAGTATCATGGGAAATAGTTGTTTACTAGTATCATGGGTTGAATTATGATTAGTTTGTTCTTTTTGTTGGTATTCACACCCCAATCGGCTTATGGAAATTAAAATCTGCAGAAAATTACTTTAGGTGCATTCAGGGAATGTTTTTCTTTTTTTAAATACTCACTGCAGTTAAAATAGCAATTACACGCTGGCCTGGTTCGTGAAGACAAATGCAGAGCGTGATAATGCCGATTAACAGTGGCATTACATCAGTGATCAGGAATTCAATTAGCTGGTCGACTTCCCTGGACGCTTATAACGTCACTTAGTGATCTTACAACCCCCTGGTAGGCGTGGTTAGCTAGCCACATCATATGCCACCTGTCAGTCTAGGATGAAAGTGATGACATGGCACAAAACCATTGGTCAGGGTTTGGATGTTTGCAACAAATGAAGACCCATGTAGACAAAACCATAGAATACTCCAAAAGAGAATGAAACAGAGATGACAAAGTGAAACTTCCACATGTAGGGAAATCACTATAAGTCTATACGGTATTACTGATACGGTAGCTCGCCTGTATATTACCATGATTATAGATGCAGAAAATGTTTTTCCCACACAAATGGCATTTAGACAGAGACGGAAAGATTGAGTTTTCTGCTTGTATTGGAACTGATTACTTCACTCATTCTTCCAAAAAGCCTGACACTTGTTACCGGACTTCTGATTATTTTGTTTTACTTTATCACAGAGTGTTAGTTTCACAATGGTCCAACAAATACGTTGTATAATATATTTGTTCAAATATTTTTGCTGTAATTTATTTGACTATATGGTTTTGAACACTGTGCTGATTGCTTCACATCCATATATATGCATGCTACCTATCTTGGCCCCATGCTTTCTAACGGCCTCACAACAGAGGCCATGTCAGTACAGAGAAATCCCGTTTTATAATAATACACGGCACGTCCTGGCAGTGAGCCCGAGGCACAGAACATGGCCAGGGGCCCCCAGCCTGGACGTGACATTGAATACATACACAGTAGAGATTTCTGAACTTTTCTGTTCTGTATTTGCTTGCTTTTCTTTTGTTCATGAATGTTTCTTTCTTCCTTTTCTGCTAACTTTTCCAATACTTTAGAAGATGTTTTAGTCCACGACTGGAGTAGGCTTTTATCATCCACAAAAGAAAATCAAGAAAAGATTGCTTAGGATCCATCGACACAAGGTCCTTGAAGCGGTACAAGTACTTCTGTTGCCCTTTGGAGACCTTAAATCTGATAAGTACATTGGCTCTTGTCTGTGTAAAAAAAATAATAATGCTGAAATGCTTTATGACAGATGGCGTGTAAGCAACTGGTCTGTAACTGATACCTCAAAAGATAAAGGAATTTTGGGTTTGGATTTAGTGTTAGGTAAGGTGTCTGTATGTGAGGTTCTACTATATAAATGGAGAACAAAATGTTCCCAAGCTGGGTTTAAACCGAGAGTATTGAATGAACGGGATAGTCAGGCTTAAATGTTAGAATGTTAATGTTAAATGTTTTTTCCATATGACACAGCCTATGGAAGGTTATAACTGTCTCGTTTAAATGCTGCTATGAATAAAATACTTTCTGCCTGGATGTCCTCATCTTGTCGGAATCAAAGCTGTTCAAAAGACCTAAGAGGCAATTATGTCTTCTTCATGTCTCCACCGTGCCCTGTCACATCAAAAGCTGACACAGCGCCCACGCTTTAATATGAGGACATGGAAGCAAATGTTTCAGAGCATATGAACTGGTAACTGCGTCATGTTAATGTATCTCTTTCTTTGGTCCTCCTTCTCTGCCACCATCTCCCTCAGGCCCTCCTCTTCTGCCACCATCTTTCTCTGGCCCTCCTCCTCTGCCACCATCTCCCTCAGGCCCTCCTCTTCTGTCACCATCTTTCTCTGGCCCTCCTCTTCTGCCACCATCTTTCTTCGGTTCTCCTCCTCTGCCACCATCTCCCTGAGGCCCTCCTCTTCTGCCACCATCTTTCTCTGGCCCTCCTCCTCTGCCACCATCTTTCTTCGGTTCTCCTCCTCTACCACCATCTCCTTGAGGCCCTCCTCTTCTGCCACCATCTTTCTCTGGCCCTCCTCCTCTGCCACCATCTCTCTCAGGCCCTCCTCCTCTGCCACTATCTCACTCTGGCCCTCCTCCTCTGCCACCATCTCCCTCAGGCCCTCCTCCTCTGCCACCATCTCACTCAGGCCCTCCTCGTCTGCCACCATGAGTATTCCCACATAAGCATAAGCATAAGTAAGTGTTTTGCTGCTACAATGAAATGTTGTCTACAACAACTTTCGTTAATAAAAGTGACCATACAATATGATTCATTTTGGCAAAAATATAAGAAAACCATATAGATTTGTTTCAGAAGTGGACTGGCTCTGATAGCCAAATCCTCCATCTAAAGATAAACGTTATCTACATTTTGATACAGCAATAACCCGTTTCTGTCCACTTGCTTTATTAACTTGCAGGGGTTTGGAGCAGCATAGATAATTAGCACAGGTGGTCGCCTCCCTCTTCCATCTGTCTACCATAAACAAGCGCAGTAACATAAAGAAACATTTGAATTATTCCTTGGTTTCTAGCTGCAAAGAAATAATATGGTAATAATTAGTACTAGTATTAGTACTAATAGTATTAGTAAATTAATAATTTGTTGGCCAGGTATGAACACCACTGCACACACCCAATGTTACTACGGCAAAAAGCAAGATAACAAAAGAATCATCTTATTTGGTTATTTGTAGCTAACGGTTTGGAATGTTACAATTCCAAAAAATGCTATTTAAAAAACAAAACTGATTTAAACATTGCAGTATAATCAATGTTTTAAAATCTCTACCCTTAAATACAAGCAGATGAGTACTGGCCATCTCTTTGAGCCTGGCTCCTCTTAAGGTGTTTTCCTTGGTTGTTTTTCTTTACCATTATGCTTCAACATCTTATTAGCTGTGTTTCAAACTGGATATCTGTGTATAAAGACTGTGTATAAAGACTAAAACTGCCAATGTAAAAAGTGCTTCATAAAATACAAGTGGCCGATTAATTTAGTTATATTTTTGTTTGGCACAACTTCCTGTTCCTGACAACAGATCTCTTCTCTCTGTCACCTGTGTAACTGTAGCCCAGCTTGAGAACGGATATTTTCTCCCTGTCACCTAAACAACTGTAGCACAAATTGAGAACGGACCCTTTCTCCCTGACACCTGTATAACAGTAGCCCGGCTTGAGGGGAAGATCTGAAGATTCTCACTCCCAGGTCCATAATACATAGTGTCAGTAATGCTGGTTGTCAGAGGTAGAACAGTGGATTGTTAAAGGGCCCTCTGGTATGTTAGTGGAGTGTTCTGTCTTCTTGCTATTGCTTGTCTCAATGGCCCTGTTTACCCATTCTAGAAGCATCCCTCTCAGGCACTCCCCACACAGCTCAAAAAACTGTGGGAGTGGATCCAAAACACTGTTAATCTGCTCTCGTAAACTGCTTTTTACAGTTTTATATAAAGAGCTAAGAAATTTGGACAAAGAAAATCAATTGAGATATTTCCTTTTGATAGTGATAATAGACATTTTCACAGACTAGAAATACGTTCAGACTGGAAATAATAGCCAGCACACTGTTATGACAATACATGGAAAAGTCTCCAACTGCCAATGCTCAGAAACACACAACGCCACTACTCTCCCCGTGCATTCTCACCATATGCATTTAATTGGGTTTCAAGAAATAAATATCTGCTTTTGGGGGAAGCATAATGTTTGATTTTCTTATTTAATTCCAACTCTAATTTGATGAGACTTTAATGTAATTCCTCTTACTTACCGCAAGCGTAACAGAAAATTAATTCCTCTTTGTAGAAAAAGACTCACTTTCACTGTCATTTTAGAAGTCTTAGCTATGGGGTGTATAGGGACTGGAATACATCTAGTGAATAAAACTAGAGAAAAACCTGTCTGTCCTTGTAGGCATAACAAAATCTCATCAATATTGAATCACTCGAACACAAGCCTTCTGAAGCCAATGCCCACCAGTTGTTTAGCCATAGATGAGGCTACACTAGGCTGGCATGATGCTGTTCACACTATACTGTTTATGTGCCAGAATACTTCAGGCCAGACACACTGCCAGACACACTGCCATGCTGCCAGCAGGATGGGAGAGATCTGCTGGCCTTCTGGGTGGATTACATAAAGTAAGATCTAGAACGAATGGTCTCCAGGAAAGGCTTCATAGTCACATCCACACACACACACACACACACACAAACACACACACACACACACATATATATAGCTAGAAGACATACTGTTCTCGTATGATGTAAGAACACAATTATTTAATCACTGTCAATAAAAATGTATAGGTCAATCAATTCCACCCGTATTCTCAAACCTGCGCAACGCTGCATACTCAACACATACCATGACAGAACACATGCAAGATGAATCCCTATCCATGGAATTGTGAGACCGTCTCCCATTGACTCTCTGTGTCGGATCTGTCACACCTCAGCTTTTTACATTGTGATGGGAGCCACAGGGCTGGAAGCTGGGTGGGAGGAACTCGATTATTTAGCTGTGGAATGCAATAGTTTCGTCTCTCAGTGGGACATGATATATATTTGACCAGGGTAGTGCAGTTTACCTCGCTGTCGGTGCAGACTGGAATGGGGGGAGGAGGGGGGTAAGGGGGAGCAAAGGGGAGGGAGGAATATAGGGAGGTGGTGGAGAAAAGATACAATTTCACAGCTGAACACACCCGCCCAGGTTTGACAGCGGTAGGAGGAAAGGATTTCACACCTGAGATAATAGCCAACCACATCAAAGATGGGCTCAGATTCCTACACACCGCAACGCTGATTATCTTTATCAGGAAGTGGGCTTTGCCCCCGAGCCAGGCTTTAAAACAACACCAAATCTAACACGGCAACAAAACGGGCGCCATTCACTTACTTCTTATCCTGCACTCGTTGTTTTCTCTCTCCTGCCCATAGATTTACTGTGGCTGAAGGCTGCATTTTAACCACCATGCTCTGTTTTTGGATCATTCTCTTTGTATCCTGGAAAAGTGATATATACGATTTCATCATATTACCTTAATGCTTGTTCAATATGGAATTGGATTACTGCTAACCTGGTCTTAAATAAATTGTTTTAGATTGATAAGAGCTTGTCCGATATATGTACCTGCAGATCCAAAGGTAGAGGAGGGTCTTGATCCAAATCCACCACGGGGTCAAGGCAGTGCACCGGGGCCAATGACCAAATGGACTTAAAGTTAACATTTACATGAGACACCTAGATAAATGCAGACAGGACCCTCCATGATGGCCCTCTAGATAAATACTGACAGGACCCTGCATGATGGCCCCCCTAGATAAATGCAGAAATGACCATGCATTATCCACCCCCTAGATAAATAATGACAGGGCCCGACTTGATGCGCCCCATAGATAAATACTGACAGGACCCGGCTTGATGCGCCCCATAGATAAATACTGACAGGACCTTGCATGATGGGCCCCCCAGATGTTTGTAGCCAGATTCCTGCATGCTGGGTCCTCACATGCACCCATCTCCTCCTCCATCCTTCCTTGGAGCTATTTGTCCTTGGAGCCATTTCCCCCTTCTCCCTCCTAAAAAATAATTATGCTAATACTATTTCCACTCATTAAGTGTCAATCCGTTCAGGAGAGCTAGTCAAAACACTGAGCGGCATCTTTACTGAAGAATAAGGAAATCAATCTGCCATTCTGATTTCCTAAAACCCCACCGGCAACAAAACACACACATTATTACAGTGTGGCTGATGATAACCAAAAGCCATAATTGCTTTTTAAATGACTGAGTTAATGACAAGATCTTGATGTAATGTATTGTAATCATGCTATTAATATGGATTTCTCTCCAGCATTGGGAGCCATCTGTCTGTTGGGCTAGGATAGGGAAACTAATGGGAAACAGTCCAAATGACGTGTTCATTTCAAGGACTGCATTTTGGACACAGTCCATGGTGAACATAATCAATGTGAATGCCACCACAAACACTGTGGGTGTTGGGAGTCCCAAATGGAGCCATCAATCTCCTATTCATTTAATCAATATTTATTCAGCCTCGCCTCCACTCCGTCTCTATCATTCACTTGTTGAGGTTTAAAAGATTATTCCTCGAGGTGATGGCAACAACTGGTGAATGAGGTAAAATAGATTACCAGCCCTTGAACGGGGTAAGGGACTCATAACAGTTTTATGAAACCTCTCTTGAAACCTGTATGAGTGATGGATTATCATAAAGAATAATATTCAATATACAAAATTCCCAACACATACATTCAAAATAATTAAAGAGGCACAAACATGCTTTCTATACTTTAAGCGATTGTAACTGTATTTGGTCCCATCTGGTAACATCGACTATACACAATTTTTTTAATAACTTCTTTAGTCCTCAATACGAAAATACAAGCAGAGAAAGAAGAATTCCCGTAGGTACCGAAAAGTATTCCTTTTTATGTTTTCTTATCAAACTTTCTCTTTATTCTCCCAACTTTTCCATAGTCACGGGGGTAAAAACACAAGCCATTCAACTTGTTATTATTCCTAAACTTCTATCAGGCCCTTCTTCCTTTGCCTACTCTTATGACTAATGTATTTCCAGTACAAAGCCAGAAGCTACAGTTTCTTTTCAAAGTTTCTCTACAGCAAATCCTACGGCTGTATTTTAACCAACCAAGTTAGTGCTAAATCTTGTCGCTGGTGGTAGAACTATGGCTGCAGGGGTGTGTCTGGAATACAGTATGTTTGCTATATTCACCGTAGGAAATAAGGGCACAGTAGAAGGTGGTGTCATCTTGACTGACAGCTAGATTTCTCTTTCCTAATCACATGAACGCGTACGCAAGAGGAGATATCCACTCATGCAGCCGATCTGATGCAATTTTTACACAAATCGCATAGTAAACTAATCAACATAGGCCCAGCTAAATGCAATGTCCACAACACGGGGAAGAAACATTAGCTATTTAAATGTATTGTGAAAAATATATATTTTATGTAATTATTTTGATTTGCCAGTTACACAATTGAATGTTGCCTAGCCAACACTAACTTAGTGGCACTGGGAGCTACTTGCAGTTAGCTATTCAAATATGAAGCTAAATAATCAGTATAATATTGCACCGTTTTTCATTGGGTAGCTAGCGTTTGGCAGAGCCATTTGCAATGTGTCCTATTGGTCAGCTGCAGTAAGAGGTTACTGTTGTTTGGTTGCACTTCCTTTGCCAATTCCCTTAGGTGCTGAAGAATCATCCTGTGGAAATAAGAAAACACAGCGCTGTGCAACACATTAAAAACCCATCTATTAGCAAATTAGTACATCTAATTTTGAATTACTGAAGTACTTAAAATGTTACTTAAAACCAAATGCATTTGTAGCTTCTCTCCACACTGCACATTTTGACATTTTGTGATACACAGGTTGGCCACTGGTCTTTCTCCAGTCAGTCTCCTGTTGTAAACTGAAAAATAATCAGAATGAATTGCATAAAATGTAGCTTCTAGAGTTTATTATCTCAAGGCGGATTTAAGTTATCCAGACATATGACCAACAATAAAGAAAGGAGAGATTTAAAAAGACTAGTGTTTTAAAAAACCTAAAGACGTCAAATAGCTTTATCATGTAGAACAGTTTCCTTCAGAATGGTGTGCAGCTGAACTCAGCAATGAGGAGAGAAAAAACCCTGTTGACAAAAGAAGAGTACAGTACATTGTTATAATTCCACAATAATTTAATATTAAATACTTTATTAGGACACAGGCTCTGATAGCTTTTAGTGAATGGTGATGTTGGATAGCAAACCACGATCAATGCCGGCGTGGAAATAGGTTCACCGAGTGACTTCTTTAGTTGTCACGACAGGTCTTGTTTTTTAGTGGATCTTTGGGTAACTCATATTCAAAGTTTTTTTCTTGGTCAGAATCTTCAGCAGTTCATTCAATGCTGAATGTGGAATTTGTTTTCTGGAAGCCTAATCAACCAGTAACGTCTTTATATGTAACGTATAGTGCAGCACGGTGCCGGCAGGTGGGGGTATTCTGGGGAGCACTTTTATTTTGAAGCTCACCTTGGTCACTTTGGACATTACACGCACCTGTTTGCACTTGGTAATTTGTGTGTGTGTTTATATGTGGGGTGTGGTTCATTGTGGATACGTTACATGTTATTAGTAAGTCCCATTATGTTTGGCGGTGTGTTTGCTGATTTGTTTCAGCACCTTTCATTTAAACCGTTTAAAGTACGTGTTCTTTTGTTTGTTTTGTAAATAACCTTATTATATTCACTTATTATTTAAAATGTCTGCATTTGGTTCCTACATCCCCCACACCCATGACATGATATCTTCTTCATCTGTATTGTCATCGGTGTTCTCCTCTGCACTGACAGTTAAGGTCTCTCCAACCCCACGTTCACTTACTTCGTGAAAAACATATCCCCATCTGACTCTTTCAGTGGAGGTTCATTCATGCAAACTCCCTGATACAATCAAGTATCGCCTCACCCTCTACAGATGGTGATCTTAGTTTGAGCAAATGCTGCATAACTCTTTCCTGAATTTCTCTGTTTACTCCAGGAACTAGACATTTTACCTGGGGGATGTCAAGCAGCCTTAAGTAGGTTGGATATCTGCAAAGTAAGTATTATGTCAGTGCATTTAAACATAAACTACTATTAGTAGTTCTGGGGGACATGTACATAGTTTTCTGTTATTTATCATGATTCATTTTACGTGCTGTAAGTTTACTTTTACTGTAATTATTTTTTTTTCTATAGTTATTGTCATATGACATTTCTGTACTAAATGCTGATAAATAAATTACCACTAGGATAATAAAGACTATTATAGTAGTGAGTTAGTAAACATTAATGAGGCCTAAAAGGGTCCTGTAAATACAGCAGTTGCATAAACATTCGTTTTGTCAATGTGTAGTCTACATTTTATTATTATGGTGGTTATTTGTAAAAATGCAATACTAATCTAATACACGTTGAATCTAATACATATTGAAGTGATCTGCAATCAAGCAAGCTTCGAAACCTGTCAGGTGTTTGTGTGAAGTCCATTTTGTTACTTGGTTGTTATTTTAAAACAAACCCCATGCAATGTATCAACTGGGGATGGGCCAACTCCAATCATCAAGCACAACAAGCATATTTCTAGCATTAGCTAGCAAGGTGTTTACGTTAGTTGACAGGAACTATAGTTACGACCGTTGGCTAGCTAGCTATGTACTACTAGCTTCAATCCAAACTATATATTCCTATGATAATGTATTTATTTAGGTATAGCTGACATTCTGTCACCCGGATTTCTGTTTTACTGGGTGGTAAGTTATAGATGTGCTCACGATTAACAAGTTGTGCGTGTCTCTCCAGAGGATTCCAGAGCACAAAGAAAGTGAAAGGTGACGTCCTTGAGTGTAAATTTTTTTTTGTAGTAGTTCTAATCTAGTGCAAGAAAGTAGTTAGAAGAGTGACTGAAGCTGCCCCTTTCGTTTGCCAAAATAAGCACAATGTTATTGAGACTCTGCTGCCCAGTCTTTCTAGACACATAAAATATGATTTCGGGTCTCTTTTGAACGCACTGTTAAAGATGTGGACATTTCCAGGGACGGCTCCAGCTAGGGATTGGCTACCAAAAACGAGGACTGTCCCTAGAAGCTAGGGATTGGCTACCAAAAACGAGGACTGTCCCTAGAAGCTAGGGATTGGCTACCAAAAACGAGGACTGTCCCTAGAAGCTAGGGATTGGCTACCAAAAACGAGGACTGTCCCTGGAAGACGGGGGTGTCTAGTCACCCTAAGCTACTAGCTGGCATTAGTGTAAAGTGTTAAAGAAACGTAATTTCTTTCAATGTCATTATTAGTTCTTTTCAGAAGGAAAATGCTGCTGAACCAATGTTTATTCTTGTTTTCTACCTTGCTTTATCCAGCACTTTTTTATGAAGAGCACTCCCAGAAATGTTAGGCTTTATAATAATTGGCATTTGGTTGTCATCTAGATGCCATTGTAAAAGGTTTTTTCACTTCTTATCGCTGACGTATGCTACCTCCAGGCATCATGCCCATAATCAAACAGAGAATCCACTAGGTTACCTGTGTGTCTTCCCCAACCGCTAAAGATTCTCTGGAATTGGCTGCCTTGTCTCTACATGAGTCATATTTTCAGAGCAGAACTCCAGGGGCAGGGAGCTGTCTGGCGCTAACCATCTCTCCCAGGGTCTCTTAAACACCATGTTTATATCGACAAAATACTGTATTTTCAATAACAAAATCCTACCTATTGCACTTTTAAGGTTTAGCCAATGGCCGATCAGAACGTGTTGCACGCAAACCACAATAGTGGATAGCCTGAAGTAGAAGTAGAAGAAAAACATGCAACAGTGGAAAACCAAAGATCCCCATAATGAAGAAAAAACATAACAACAGACCAGGTGATAGACACCATACACGGAGGAGTGTCGGAAGGAATTCAGATGGTACACTACAAAAAGCACACCACTAGTTAGCCTCAAGAACACAAACAATAGATTTGTTTGAAAATAACTGATAACCTGTGGAATTCTTCTAGTCTTATGGACAGATGAGGTGAGGATAAACCAATACCAGAGTGATGGAAAAAGGGAAGTGTCAGGGAATAGGAACTGTGCGTAATAAAAACATAGTGGAGATAGTGAGTTTCAGGACCATGGAGAGGGCACATACCAAGCGAAAGTTCCAGACCAAGGATCCTTGCACAAGGCGAATGAGGAGTGGTTCTGGATCTTTCCAGATGCAGCCAGGGGATCCGTACCCACTTCCACACCGGCCTTTTGTTAAGACCTGTCCTCTTAAATCTGGTACTGAAGTTAGATAAGTTCAGCTTGATCATTAACACCCCCACCAGAACGGCCTAAATATTCATGCTACATGTTTTTCAAGACACACAGATATTGCCATCAGTACCGACCAATTTCAGGTTTTCTAGAAATAGTTATATTTGGACGTATAGAAAGGCAACTCATTTCATTAACATGATGTTCTCTGTAAGATTCAAGATTCTGTGAGATAATTCAAGTTTACAGCACCACATAAAAGTATATCATTACTAGTACTTTCCCTGTGTGCTTGTTATAAAACATCTCACATTTCATCCCTAGGCCTTTTACATGCTACAGTGGAGTATCACTGGATCTTTTGTGGGCTGTTGCTTTTAGGCAGGTCTGAATAGAACCCCTCTGAGCAGCACAGGAGTGTTGAGACAAGGGGGAGAGGATAATGGGAGTACAACATGTTTCATCTCTACACAGATATTTTCATCTGTAATTAATCACATCTCTAAAAGAACAAAATGTAAATACGTTGTTGACACATGGCCAATTAATTCCTGATACGTCTCTTCAACTCAGGGGGTTTCGATTAAAAGTTTTGGAGGATGAAATAAAAGCTATTTAATTGAGTCCCTTTGTTCCAGGCTACACATTGTGAAAAGTACATTGAAACTTTACAAAGTACTCACACTGCATGTCATCAATACACTAGATTCTAGCAGCCAAGGTTCAAAAGACTAGTGTCTTCACAGGGGTCTATAACTACATCTCAGTATATCTCAGTATTAACAGTGATATGATATCCAAGAAAGTTAGCCTTGACCATTGCAAGGGTTCCTCCTGACACAGACAGGATATGACAATCCAACATTGGCACATACCGCTTCTGCAGCCATAAAAAATAATAAATACCTACCCACGTAGCTACAGGAAATAAACAGATTTGTCTGTCACCTAATGGCCTATCTGCCACACTAGACATGTGTGGCCTGTCTAAACCTCAGCTACTCCACACAGATAGGTAGACAGAGGCAGGCAGCATGTTACAGCTAATGATGGACCCCATGACTGACAACTGTAGGACATTGGATTAAGTCATGATTGCCTAATAGCTCTAACATAACTCACAATATGAGTTCACTCTGGTCCTTAAAAGTAATGATAGCCTGCTATAGCCCAAACACCACTCACAAATTAAGTTCTATGTAATATTTCTCATACAACTTTGGTGAAATAATTGAAGTGAAGGATTTTTGCTGAAATCAAGAAATGCTTTGAAATAAATGTAATTGCATAAATTTTTTTAACCAAACATCACATTATAAATATTTCTAGCAGGTGATTCAGCAGTATGTACTATGCTATGATGTAAGCATTGAATCGTTATTTTGCAAGCAGTGAAAGCGGCGTTGTGAAAGAATGATTGGAGCACAATTACTCCCCTCTTTGTGAAGAGTTAGTTGTACTTGAGGCATTGTGCACATTAACTAGTGTATCAAGCATACCTGCCAAAAGTATACTACAAGGTAACAATATCTTGCTTAGTGAGCACCACTTCATCACATACCTAGCTTGAGCCATGAGCCTCTTCCCAAACACCTGACAGCTGTTCACGCCTCACAGAGCTTTGTTTTTAAAGATGCATTATGGGAGTTGTGTTGACTGGTGGTTGATGTTGATAGATTAATTATGCAATTATAAAAATCATATTACACACCCAAATCAGAATGAGGTTTTACCAACTAATTTGTTAGAAAAACAGGTGTGAAGTGTAAGACTCAGTGATGTCCAATTAAGTGTCTGAGGGTCGAATGTTCTGTATGTTGTCAGGCCAAGGTCTCTGGGGGTCGAATGTTCTGTATGTTGTTCAATCATGGTTGTGGGCTATAGAATTACTTTTCATCCAGGCTTTAAGTTGCTGGCCCATACTTCTGTTTGGGCAAGCATGAGAAGCAGAACAGCTTGGATGATGCAATAAAATAAGGCCATATTCACTTTTGGGATGAGGAAAAATATGTTGTAATACAACAGAATACATGCCTACTATAAAATAAAAGAATTCTCTAAACACAGAATTGTGCAGTCATTGCCTGTTATTGCCTCATAATAACATGCTCAATCTAAGATAATCAAGTCTGCAACAACATACATTTTATTTGTTCTTAGCTAAAACATTAACTAAAAAGCAGTGCTTTGTAGTGCGGCAAGCTTACAATTCTCAAACCTGCCTGAAGACTGGATGTTATGCGATGAGTCTTGCTTTACACTCACTGAGAACTAAATTACAACTAAAGTCCTATATTATGATAATTGCTTTCTCAAAGTGCTGTAAATATCTTCGGTGCTGTGAGTAGCCGATGGCTGATTAAATTAACTAGCAGCATGTTTTAATATGATACAAAATAAGGCATAAAGCATAAACCTCAAGCTGTGATCCTCTGTAAATCCTGCTTGTTCATATTGAGGCTTTTGTCAACATGACTAACTAGCAGACTTTTTTAGAGCCAGCTCTTTCAACAATTCATCAAACACTGCATTAGAAAGACCCGGGCCTGCCAGCTGTCAAATGTCATGGCATAAACCATGCCGTGCCTCATATCAACTGTTAAATGGCCCATGGCTATAAAACTCAACTTCGGTGCTCGAGGCCAGTTCCACTCAGTTTTTTCATTGCAAACCTAAAATCAGGGCCTTATTTACACCTGGTTGCAATCATTGAGGTAGAAAAGAAAATCAGCCGGTAAGAGTTGAAAACCCATGGGGAATTCTCAGTGATATTGTTGGAAAAAATCAATAGTGAAAACCGGGCTCAACTCTGATCCTGGATGGAAACATTTCCCTTTATTTGGGACAGGTAACCTAGAGCTTAGGGAGGATAGACAGGTAACTTAGCGGTTAGGGAGGATAGACAGGTAACCTAGCGGTTAGGGAGAATGGACAGGCATCCTAGTGGTTAGCGAGAATGGACAGGTAACCTAGCGGTTAGGGAGAATGGACAGGTAACCTAGCAGTTAGGGAGGATAGACAGGTAACCTAGCGGTTAGGGAGAAAAGACAGGTAACCTAGCGGTTAGGGAGAACGGACAGGTAACCTAGCGGTTAGGGAAAATGGACAGGTAACCTAGCGGTTAGGGAGGATAGA
>JACXGK010007763.1:0-13750 GCA_016801125.1 Novumbra hubbsi
ATCTACCCCATGTCAGGAGGACCCCGTAACATCTACTCCATGTCAGGAGGACCCCGTAATATCTACTCCATGTCAGGAGGACCCCGTAACATCTACTCCATGTCAGGAGGACCCCGTAACATCTACTCCATGTCAGGAGGACCCCGTAACATCTACTCCATGTCAGGAGGACCCCGTAACATCTACTCCGTGTCAGGAGGACCCCGTAACATCTACTCACCCCCCCGACATCACAGCACTTCCACTGATGTCACCGATCTGACATCACAGCACTCCCACTGATGTCACCGATCTGACATCACTGTACTCCCTCCGACATCACAGCACTTCCACTGATGTCACCGATCTGACATCACTGCATTCCCTCTGAGATCACTGCTCTGACCCCACGGCACATGTGATATAAAAGCTGCGTTGTGTACTGAACTTCACTGTAACCATGACGCGTTTGGCAGCCCCGGGCCATACTTTGTCAACATACTCAAAAACAATAACAACAGCTGCGAGGTAAACAGCCGGTGTGATCTATCCTCCACCTTAAATACATCCACACTGAACGCAAAGACGTCCCCGGTCAAATCAGCCCCCCGCCACTGACTTCAGTGACCATCCCATCACCTGTACTGCTGTTGAGCAGGACTTCGCTGTTGGACTTCACCACCACTCTCCCATTGACCCGTCCGAAGCCCGTGTCCTCCTCCGGCCGCAGGCGTAGCTCTGCCGCGGCAACGTCCCGCTGCCCCGGCAACCGCGGATCTCTGTTGCTCTCACCGGGTTGTGAAGGAGAAGGCGGAGGAGGAGCCTGGTGGGTGGAGGGCTGGGTGGGCGGGAAGGCCGCAGGATGGTAAGGAGCAAAGAAGTCTTCGTCCTCCTCGTCATCAATGTCCCAGGCGTCATTGGTGCTGCGGGCAAACTCGTGGAAACTGGACGCCTTTTTGGACTTGAGGCTGTTTGCCTTCGGAGTGTCTTTAGGAAGCCTGAAGAGAGAACAGGAGAACGGGTTAATTGTTTCATCTCCTGTGTTCGAGGGGCCAGAGAATGAGCATAGTCCACTCTACTGGAAGACACGAGGTGATTCATTGGCAACACATTAAAAGGACCAGCGGACGAGGATTAAAAAGGCTGATGTAATAATTCTCCCACATTGTTTTCATATAATGTTTTGTCTATTTTGCTCCGTCATGCTTTTCTAAGCCAGGTGGCCATTGCAAATAGGACTTAGTTCTCAATCGGCTTACCTGGTTAAATATTTTTTTTTTAAATAAAAAGAATGAAAATGTGATAAAAAAAGATCAATGCAATGACCAGGCACAAACAACCAAATGAACGCTTCCACCCACTGACACAATTATTCCAGGGGCTTTGCGGTTAGACGAGACCAGAACATCCACACTGTGAAGTGAGCACATACAGGAAAACAAAAATCCACACTGAAACAGGGACATGAGGGTTGAGAACAGCTCCCTGAGGACTGCGTGTGGGTGAGCCGTACTGAGCACTTACGTGTGCAGTATCCCGGGGTCTAGCGGGGGGTGCTGTGCTCCATAAACCGGCTGAATACTGTAGAAGAAAAAGAGCTGCAGCTCACCATGTACTTCAACCTAGAAACAGGGGCCCGCGGGCCCCCCCCCATGGACTCCCAAGGGCCCAGGAGGCCTTTTTATTTCCACAGGTCTTTTGTAGTGGATAATGGCTGCTGGCGGGGCAGTAGATGTGTAGCTGATCCGTTGAACAGCTTGCAACTGCCCGTGGGACCGTCGCGGCACAGAGAGCGTCCTGTTCGGCCTAGCATGCCGGACACGGCGCCGAGCTGAAGAGCCTTTGTCCCGCGACGCCGTGGCAACGCGGTTATCTGACTACCTTTGTCTTCTGGTGTAAAACACGGTCAATATGAGGCCAGGAAGCCGGAGGTTGCCACTGTTGTAGGATACACAACTGGCCAAGTCACTGGGTCTTTAACGTGGCATCTGCTACGTCCATTTTGGGACTAATAAACTAACGACACAAACCCACAGACTCTTGGAGAATACAAACGATCAGACTATCAGAAGCCAGAAAATAAGGTTGTTGCGTTGACATGTTGGAATGTAAAGTAAATGCAAAGCGACACGAAGGAAACTATAGCTAGATGTGTTCGGACGATCAGTCTTTGCATTGCCAGGTCAGTCGTTTGATTTGAGGATGATTATATGAACTAAGACATGGGTGGTGAGAATGCTTTATTATCAGCACAGCGGCCTAACGCACAGTAATAGATCATGGCGGACCTCTCAGGAAATCCTGACCTTGTACGCTTTGTGTTGAATGTATTGGTTTGTCGTAAGTAAATTCATGCAATATGCCAATGGCAGTTCCCTATCATATCGCTTCTCAAAACAGCCTATTCCATAACCCGCTCTGTCATGACTAGGAACCGCGTTTGTCTATGTGTTGTTAAGGTCCCTGGGCCACACCCACCATCAATTACATCCTTCAAAGAGTGCAGGACTAAAGAGTCCCACCTTAAAGAAAAACAGCCTGACATACTTTGATGTTCCTTAAGTCACAAACAAACAACGTTGCCTCACCTGAACAATAGCAACACCGTCAGTTTTTTTAATAAAGGTGGGTGGAGGTGCTTGCAAGCTCGGTTTCTTTCCCACCAAAGACAACCACTCCCCCGCCCTTAGAGACCACTCGAATTACCGTGACAACGCCGCCACGCCCGAGCTCTTATCTGCCCTGAAGCATCAACAGACCCAACCAGACAGGAAGGCCTCTGTCCAGCTGCTCAGTGTGCTGATCTCAGATCAGGCCCTGTCAGTCCGTGTCATTGTAGAGATGATCTAAACTGATCCCGGATCAGAGATTCTAGCCCTGAAAGTCTCTGTGAATGTGCCACGGTCATGCATTTTCAGTGTGACTGATGTCTGCTGCTAACATGTCTCCCATCCCCCCCAACCGAGTGACTCAATTAGTGACTTATATGGGATTCACGTGTGTCTCGAGGGAACACAGTGATGCTGGATAAACTTGTCACAAGACTGGCTTTGCATTTTGAATACTTAATATTTTATTTCATGCAGCATAATTCACAGATTGTGTATAAAAGTCCTAAATCTGACTTCAGCCAATTACTAACATAACCAAAATATGAAACTCTGTGAGCTTTTTATATCGTTTTCGTTTTACTTTTGAAATTCTTAATCTAAGATTTTGAGTTAAGAAATCTAGATCCTCAGTCTAGACCAGACATGACTGTGTCAACTCTGATTGCTACAATATTGCCACCAACTTCCCTATAATCGTTTATGAAGTGATACAGTCTGATACGTCATGACCGAAGAGACAGAAAGCTAGTGTCACCTAAGCACATGTCGAAAACAAAGGCTATGTGTCAATCGATTTTGTTCATACTTTATTGGAGACGTTTCTGAAGTGTTTCCTGACGTTCTGCTGCGTTGTCTGAATGTAAACATCAACCCGTCATAGACCACCTGCCGTTTTATAGACATATGGCTGTACACAATTGGAATAACGACTTCATAACATGAAATCTAATGATTAAATAAGTGCAACACAGGTTCACATTGCCTAAACTGGCGCTGTAAACTAGCTAGCTATCCATGAAACGTGTTCAGACATATGTTTAATGAAATTGTTATGACGCTGTGATTAGCCTGCGATAAGCCAACGACAATGTCTACAAAAATGCAGAGTCATGATCAAAATACACACATATATTATTGAGAATTGGGACATTTGCATCACCATGGAGGGCGAACTGACACCTACCTTCCGGGAACCTTTGAGTTTTTTCTCCAGAAATTAATTCTGTTGTCGGTGGCCATGCTCGGACATAGAAAATCCCCTCCGACAGACTACACCGCTCGCAGCTGTGCAAATGCACAAAGCATTGGACACGACTTTTGCTTTCCAGATTCTATGTACTAAGCCGACTCGTCTTTTCAGCGATCCTGTCCAAAAGTTTCAACGTGTGTCTATAATGTTATTTATGCCGATACCGTATAATACAGGACGATGGAGGTCGCCATCTTGGAGTACACTAAACATGTGATTGGCGGCGGGTTTAACAGGTGTATAGAAACCAATCGGAAATAGTAGTCCTGTATGTGAGTCAACCCTCCGTTTTAACTCGTCGTGTTATAACGTAGCAAACAAGAAACGGTCGGGGGAGAAATATTTGCCTGTATGCCATTATGACTAAAATATATTACACATTAATAACATGAATTTATCCAGGAAGAACAAAAAGACACTCTTGTTCGGTTATCTCTTTGATAACACGTCCGAAGGTGTGTGGATGTCCATAGACCTTTACAACTAGTACTCGAATTATACGAACTCTGCAGCCTGTACATGGTTTTATTGGCTAATGCCAATTACTACTGCTACTACTACCACCACTACCACAAATACCTTTACCACTATTACAACTACCACTACCACCTCTACTACACTGCTACTACTACCATGAACACTAGCTATACTACTACCACCACCATTACAACTACTTATACCACTACCACCATTACTACTACTTCCACTACCTTTACCACCAACCCTACAACAGCCACTACCACTAGTACTACCACTACCAATACTAGCACTAATGTCAGTGTGAAAAGATATGAACATGTGTGCGTTCAATACGGTTTGTCACTCTGTATATGAGAGTCTGCTAAATTACTTAAATGTAAATCTACTATCTGACGGGCCTATGTTCTGGAGGTGATGTTCAGGTATCTGCTGGGTCTACGTTTTGCAAGGTGATGTTCAGGTATCTGTAGGTCCTATGTTCTGAGAGGTGATGTTCAGGTATCTGCAGGTCCTATGTGCTGGAGGTGAATTTAAAATAACCAAACTTATTTCTGGCCTTGCCTCATTCTGTGAAACCGATGACTTATTTAGGAAAGATATTTATAGTATCTTTAAGTAGTAAGGTAAATGTAATTGTATACCTTATAAAGTTTTCACTCTATAACGTATACAAGTACTTTTACAGACACACACAACATTTAGCATGACAGCAAATGAACATAAAGGCCCTGAAGTAGGAAAGAAAAAGTCATGCAGTTTGACCTTGTTCCCTATTTTCCAAGCTCTGCGATGTGTAATTTTCTCCACAAGAGGGCAGATATTTTCCAATAGTAAGCAGCTGTGAGCATCGGTAAAACCAGTCGAACCATGTTGTTTACAGTAAATTGCAGTCATTCTTCATGATTGGCAGAGTTGGTTTAGTTTGGGCAGTTTTTCTACACAGTGTATTTGAGCCTGATGAAAAACATGTAGCCATCTGAGGCAATTTATATCTAGTGGTCAGATATTATACAGAATTGTCTGATTGTCATTTTATTGTTTTCTTGACAAACTCTTTCCCATACTCCTGAGGCCCTTTATGCAATGGCTTTCAAAGAACATTTACTTAACCATGCTCTCATTTAAATGTATGGAAATCAGAATTGTTCGGACATACATAAGCTGGTCCTTTCACGTCTCCCCTACATTTGAATTTCAGGTCGAGTCCTCTGTGTGTTTGCTTAGGGAAATCACGGCCATCTTCCACTTCTTCCCTGTCTTCTGCTGACGGGCTTCAACTGGCAAAATGCAGGTGCAAATGCAATATGCAGGTGAGATGTTTTCTTTGTTGCCTACTGAATTGTGTTGCCTGTAATACCGTTTACTTATTGAACAGAGTAAGAAGAGTGTTGTGAAAAGATGATTGTGTCTGATATGTGTGTTTGGGGTAAGTAGAAGTTCTCAGACTAAGTTCCGTCTGAATACTTTAGCAAGTCTCATTATTGTACTGAATGAACTGTGTTAACTTTGAAAAACGTTCTCAGGCCTTTTTGGTTCTTGTGATTGTTGTTTTCTTGTTTTCTACTTTTTCCAATTTTGTATGGTTAATTTTTAGCAGAAATGGGGGTAAAACAAGTTTGTAAAGAATGTCACAAGACGTGAAAATAACGAACTCTGTTTTGGAAACGAGGAACTGAAGGTGCCTGAGGCGGAATAAGGATCCATGCTAGTTTACTTTGAACTTTAGACTGTCATAAGAACATCCTTCTAACGGTCTTCTAATGAGCAACATGCTACTCCTGTTAAGGATAATATCTTAACACTCAAAACTTAGTTTTAAAAAGAAAACAACCTTTTGAAGGTGTTTAGAAGAACATTCAGGGAATTTCACTTAAGTTATTCAGAGATTGATATGGTAAAATCATAGAATGAATACAGGACCAGCTGTTGTCACGTTTGTTCCAAAATTAAATTTGGTAGTTAAAGTGGAGTTGTGGACTTTGAACAGCCCGGGGGAGGGGCTTCTGATTATTGAAACAGGCATCTTAGACGTCTGTAAAGAGATGGAGTCTGTATGTTTTTTTTTAGGAGAGACTCACTGGCATTAAAGCCCCCAGACATATTTTGGTTTGTGTGAACCTCTTGTATGACTCTCCTTCCTCTGAAAGAAAGCATTGTGACGGTCTTGTCCTGAATATTTAAGTAGCAACAAAACCAATTTGACGGCACTCTCTCAGAAAGAAAAACCTTTTCTTATTTGGGCCCATCACGCCGAAAGTTTTAGAGTGCAGAAAGAGAGATGATTTCTTTGGGATGACAGGATCCCGTAATCTTTTCAAAGTAAAAGCTAACTCACATGGTTTTTCACATTCTTTTTTTTTGCTGAGAGGAGCTTTTGTTCATAGAACAGGTTTATAAAAATATTTGAATCTATTTACAGACACATCCTTTTGCTAACATTTCACGCTAACCTTCAGGAAACTGGAAAAATGGACATTGCCAGTGGGCTTTTAGGAGAAACCACACTTTCTTTTGTTTGGCGTGAGAAAGTGAAAGCTTTGTTGGAGAGCGGAGGTCCCATGCTGGATGAGGCATTGACTAGAGTTTCTTCTGTCACTCTTTCCTTCAGACAGCTGATGCGGAGCTGAACCTGAGGTCTTGCGGTGTCAGCTGTATCACCACGGAAACAGTTTGCCAATGAAATGGACGAAGGGGAATTTTCGGAGAAAGGTAGGATCAATGAACTGGTATACATTAAACATATCCAACCACGAGGATTGTCTTGGCTGAGAGGCCCAACATCATGGCATGGTTATTATACATTTTTAAATTATAATATAAATATATTTTTTTGTTTTTGGATTAACATTTGTCTATCCATCTGCCCGTGATGCTGTTTTTCGAACATAATTACAATAAACCATTCTGGCCATTCAGAGTCAGCGTGTGTGTCTGTGGGTTGACACGTCTTTGATTGTTCTGTGCCTCTACGGGGAGTCGGTCTGGTGGGGGGGTGGGGTGGGGGTGGGGGGGGGGGCTCTTCAAATGCAAGGCGGCATTCTCGATATGACTGTTACATGTGTCTAGATGACCGTCCTCGGACCGTCCTGTGTGATGGCCGTGTGTTCATAGTGCTTGGGGTTCTTAGCTAACCTTTGCGATTGAACCGTTCTAAGTAACAACAGAGTGCTCTCGGCGCCTCACGGTCTCATGACCACAACGTTAACGGCTCGCTAATGTTCACCTACCGTAGGAGCCCAGAGGCATTAGAACCCCCCCACCCAAAAAAAAACCAACAACAACAAACGGTACAATGCATCTTTTGAGATTTGTTGCTTTGAATTTGTTTTTAATGAAAAGCAAATGTGGCCCTTGGGTCAGAAGGAGTCTGAGGCTCGCGCTAAAGAGCCGTGTTATGGGGTGTGGGGAGTGGGAGCTGGAGGAGAGGCCTTTGTTACAGTTACTGTGTGCTGTTGTGTTTGCACTTATCGTAAACTTCCAATGACAGAAGGCGTGACAATATTTACTGCTTCCCAGCTTTTAGCAAACATCCGTCAGAACTGTTGTGGTTAGGCCACTTCTTGTCGTCCACACACACAAACAGAACCTATAGCTCACACACAAACACACACACAGTCAAACACACACACAGTCATACTAATACACACAGTCCCCAGCCCCCCGTGGCGTTAATACACTTAGTTTAGTTGTGTGTGTGCGTGAGATTGTGTTATGGGGGTGAATGAAGGCCGCTATTTGAACATGTGCATGGTCTTTTATGAGATGAGCAGGCTGTAATGACTCTGTCACAGGGAAATGGGCTCTGATTTGTAGCACAGCTGTCGTTCCACACTCTGATCAACTGGCCCTTCTGTGGCTTCAGGCACGCAGGACACACACCCGTGTCCCATAAATTACACTTTCAACACACTCACACACTCGCACACACACACTAAAAGGCACACAGATGCACGTGCACATAGACAGACACACACATTTAACGCCCTCCAGCACACACAATTGCAAATGTCACCCTCACCACAGACGCAAAAACACCACAGACGGGAATACCTGTCAGACCGTCTTGGGTAAGGCTGACATTGTCCCAGTGGAATACCAGGGTTTTCTGTTGTCATTTCAACTGGGGTTGGATTTCAGTGTCCTCAATACAAATCATCCAGGAGCGTGTAAAAACATCTGTATTCCAACTTAATACAGTACTATTGTCAGCATGGCAGTGCATTTTCTACCTTCAGCCAATGAGAAAAGTCCACAAGTGCACCTGATATTTGATCTAAACAAATCCGCTGTGTGTTTTCTGTTCCCACATGGACGGTGCCATACCAGCGACAGGGTTTTTTCAATGTCCAGCACAACTTTTGTGCTTATTTTTTAACAGCATTCAAGACACACACACAAATTTTTGGAAAGATCATATATTATTATTTTATTAAATTATTTGGTAAAACCTCTACCGTGCACCAACCGCTGTGAGTTGAGTTGTAAGTGGACAATGTGTTTTTAATGACTTAAGTTATTATAAGTTGGGATGCACTGATTTTCTCGACCCCGATAGATATTCATATGACACACGCTGATGTCAACAACAACGTTTGGTTATGTTTGTAATTCATACATTATACAACGCCTGGATGTAAATGTAGTAAATAAGGTATTGGACTTCATCAACAAACTGCAACAGCGAAACAAATATATAACACTAAAACAATGCACATGACTTATATAAATTACTGGAACATATTAGACGCCTTTTCAGACTAACGCACAGCAAGTCTGAAATAAACCGCCACATTTTATGCAAACGGTCAATACACATTATAACATTTCTGCCTATAAACGACCGATTGCTAACCGATAAATTGGTGCATCCCTACTTCTATGTGTAAAAAAGATAGTTAGAACGGGGTTTTAACACAAAACTTGGACTTTCTTCAGATGTTGTATAGGGCATTGAAAGATGTACTAATTATAACAAGAATGAATGGAAAGTGTTAGAATTACCCCCAGTCTTCCCTAGCGGATAGCACTCAAATAACAGTTTCTACAATTACAACCAGTCAAAAAAGTTAAGCTAATCAGTTACATCAGTAGCTATGATCACTGTATTTCCAATCAATGGGTCTTTTTCTCAGTTATGAAGCACCGATATATACAGCAACGTTTCAGCACTAAGCTATTATGCGCACTTAGAGGGGAAAATCTAAAGTAACTGACTGTTTTACATGAGCTGTTGTTTTTTGTGTTTTGTGTTATGTTTGATTTGTAATATACTTTACAGTTAGTTTTAATTCACATTTACTTTCCAAATGTTACATTTCTTGCTTACAATCTACTATGTATTCGTACTAATCGGTTAATTCTGATTGTCCTTGAATTTACAGTTTCGTTCAAATTAGGCGTTTTATTTGCGACAGAATGTTGTCATAATACCCTTTCACCAGCAGATGTCCCCATTGCCAAGTCTTAATGGTGACTGAGTGGAAATACGACAGGAAATCAACAACAAACGCTCTTCTTCAGGACTTCACAATATTGCATACAACTGTCCCCAGGGATAGCTGAATCTAGATAAATGACCAAACAGAAACATTTTCGACTAGTCAAACTAAATGAATGCGTTTGCCTGTCAGGAAAAATCTCAGATCAGTAATCAAAAAGAAAGGTTTGGGTGTGCATCTGTGTCGAATGTTGATATTTGGGGTAACCTTACAACATCTTTGTTTTAGTTGTTATTTGTGCGGTCGCTCTGAGTCGAGAACAAAGTTGAGGCAGATGGAATAAATCACCAGGTGGCTGCTATCACCAAGAACACATGTAGTTCAGTTGACCTTTAACAGGTCTTTCCATGTGTGTAAGATCTTGTGTGTGTGTGTGCGTGTGTGTATATTTGTGTGTTTGTCTCTATGCATGTGTGTGTATATTTGTGTGTGTATATATGTGTGTGTGTTTGTGTGTGCATGTGTGTCTGTGTGTGTTAGCCTGCGCGTGTGTGTGCACCTTGCCAGCCCCATACTCATTAATGTCCAAATGAATGTGACGAGTTGTGACATCAGGCTACAGCTGAACCCAATGGGCCAGACGTACTCCCAGCCAAGCCAATTTGGAGAACCTCTGCCGTGTAAAGCCATTGGTTTATTTATTTTTTGTTTGGTTGGGGGGGGGGGGGGGGGGGGGGGGGGGGGGGGGGGGGGGGGGGGTGGTGGGTTGGGGTGGGGTGCTGGTGTGTTGTTGTGGAGGGGTGGGGTTGATGGGCTCCGGATTATATTGGAAATGTAGATGGGGGCTGTTTTGAATTGGATTGCACGCTTTGATGCAGAGACAGATTGTAAACTGTGATTTTATTAAATCCTTCATTAGGATTCATCAGTGAGATTGGATCAGAAAAAGGTCACTGTGCAGATGTGCTCTTTTCCCCTCTCCCTCTCTCTCTCCCTCTCTCCTTCCCCCCCCCCCGGTCTCCCCCCCCTTTCGTTCGCACCCTCTCTCCCATTCCCTCTTTACACTCATCAGGGGACTCGCCGACACCGAAACAAATTTGCTGTGAAAGTGGGTGAAAATGATCATAACGGGCCGGCACAGAACCACAAGGTGAAAGTGACATTATCTCCCGCCGACACCCACCCACCCGCCCGCCCCCGCCCAAACCCCACCCAACCCCCACGCCTCGTTCGGCGCCCGTCGGGACGGCCGTGCCACAAATCATTTGTATGCTCTCATTTCAGCAAACCGGCCGGGATGTTGCTTACTGCTTAGCGAGCAGATGACTTTCAGAGAGCGTGGATGGGGGGAGGGCGGAGGAAGGGAGGGTGGGTGGGTGGAGGGTGGTGGGTGAGAGTGGTGGGGGAGAGTGGCAATTTGCCGGCAGACGAGTCAGTGGGAGTTGGATCCGAAATTGAGAAGTGAATTGTGTGTCAAGTTCCACAAAAGAGGTCTCATTGTGTGTGTGTGTGTGTGTGTGTGTTTCGGCGTGTCTCCACAATTTCCCGGCGTGAGCCTCTCCCCTTGCGCTTCATCAAATCACCTTTCTGAAATGGTCTTCATTCCTGTTATGGTCAGTTGCAAAGCAGCATCCCCCTGTCCTCTAACAGAAGGAAATATGCAGCGCGTTCTCCTTGTGTGTGTGGCCAGTTTGCCCCAAACCCCACCCACCCCACACCCCACCCACCCCCCACCCCACCCACCCCGCACTCTGCACTCCATCCTTAGGCCCCTCCCCCTTGTGGCTCAGTGTGACACAAGATTCTGCTTCCCGTCTAAATACAAGATGCATCACTATGAGTACCCCCGTGACTCTACTGACAGGGAATATCCACTTTCCTCCCATCCATCCACACACACACACACACATACTTATACACACACAAAATACACACCCACTTATACACACATAAACACACAATTTTCAAGTGTTCTTTTACGCACCCAGACACACACTATAAACACGCTGGCCCAGTAGTGTGTGTGTGTCAGTATATGATAGTAACACACAGGCCAGATGACCGGCTGGACACTTTGCTGCCCTCTGCTAGGCGGTTCCACAGGAACCCGTGTTCAGGAATCACATGTAATATTCATGTCAGACAGAGTATCAAGAGGCTCCTGGAAACGTGTGCTTGGAGTGTGTGCAGTGAGCTTGTGCACCGCCTCGGTACTCTGTGGCTTTTCTACCCATGTAATATCCTGTGTGTCAGAGAGGGCCCTGGGTGGTGTGTGTGTGCGTGTAATGAACGCGGTGTATTTCTGCTTGCGTGTGTTTTCCTGACTCTGATTCTTCCTACGTGTCCTATTTACACTCGACTGCGCGCTTTGAGACGGAGACATCCACTGATAACCTGGGGCATCTTGGGTGCAGCCAGACAGACAGGAAGGGGCAGAAGATGCTTCCAGTGACCCAAATTCTGCCCCTGTACGTCATGGTAGAATGCCCCCCCCCCCCTCCCCCGAAACCTCAGGGCCACCCAGGAGGGTTTTCACTTTACACCATGCCACTCAAAATGGGCATTTCACAGCGGGTTAGGAGAATGCATTGCACATTAGGAGAATAATGATGCATCCTGTCTAGACACAAACCTCCAGGAACACTAGTCTACCTGGGATTTGGGTGGAGTGCTGAACCTCGGAACCTTGTAATGGTGGTCTTGTGTTAAAGGTGTGTTCTCAGAAACTTGAAATGTGGTCTTGGGTGTAAGGTGTGTTTCCAGAACCTTGAAACCTGGTCTTGAGTGTAATGTTTGTTCCCAGAAACTTGAAATGTGGTCTTGAGAGGAAGGTGTGTTCCCAGAACCTTGATATGTGGTCTTGAGTGTAAGGTGTGTTCCCAGAACCTTGATATGTGGTCTTGAGTGTAAGGTGTGTTCCCAGAACCTTTAAATGTGGTCTTGAGAGGAAGGTGTGTTCCCAGAACCTTGATATGTGGTCTTGAGTGTAAGGTGTGTTCCCAGAACCTTGAAGCATGTGTCGGGTGGCTATCGATGGTCACGTCTTTCTTCTCCACATTTTTGAAAGAGACACCAGAGTTTTTACCAGATTAAACAAAATCGGAGGGAAAAAAGACACATGGTTCAGTGAGGCCAGTGTGTCTAGTATTCCTGTGAGATGTCATGTAGATGAGAAGATAAGGTGAGTCTCTTCTGATTAGCTTCATCCACCTCTCAGCAGTCTGCCAGAAGGAAAGAAAACCAGTCACCATTTTGAAAAGGGAGGATACCTTCAACTGTGTAAAGAGTGACATCAGAGATAGATGGGATTAGAAAGGCCTTGTCGCGTTATCTTGTTCTCATTACTGACAACGCTGATCAACTCAAAATCACACTGCACAATATTCTCTCAGCCTTGTTCGTTTTTGAATTAGTCAGAAGCGAGTAAATGAAAAGCTGCCCAACCTCTACAGTTCTAGAGAAGGATTACGGTGAAACACCGGTCCACCCGTCCACAATCTGCGTTTTGCCATGAAGACGCCACAGTGTTGGTGTGGCGTGATTGGCCAGCGATGTTTGACAGAGGGACTCCTGTGCCTCGTGGACTCCTCCTCCTCATGAATTATTCACGCAGACGCCACGTCTCTTTTGTTCCTGAGGGACACAGGACACTGAACTCTTTCCCTCCCTGTTTCCGCTCTTCCGCTTACAAAAAGTGGATGTTTCTGTGTGTGTGTGTGTGTGTGTGATTAACAGCGTGGCTGAGCCGGTGGGAATGTGTGTGAGTGTGTGTGCTTATTCCTTCCATTCTGCATAATGCATAATGGAGTGTCTGTGTCTTGGGGGTTTTGGGGGGTCTTTTAGTGAGTAGGGTACAAGGGACACCCTGGTGTCAAAATAAGGGCCCTCTTGAAACAGAGAAGCAGCTGGGTTCCCACTCTGGACTGAGAAACTCCTCTGACACAACACTCTGGGCTGAGAGGAACTCCCCTGACCCAACACTCTGATTGTGG
>JACXGK010007763.1:13850-24425 GCA_016801125.1 Novumbra hubbsi
CTGATTGTGGAACCCCTCCGACCCAACACTCTGGGCAGAGAGGAACTCCCCTGACCCAACACTCTGATTGTGGAACCCCTCCGACCCAACACTCTGGGCAGAGAGGAACTCCCCTGACCCAACACTCTGATTGTGGAACCCCTCCGACCCAACACTCTGGGCAGAGAGGAACTCCCCTGACCCAACACTTTTTCTTTCTTTTGTCTGTTTCCTGAGAGATGCTGTTATAGGGGTGGGCCTTAGAGGTGCACTTTATAGTTTTCTGTTTTTTGCTTTTATTTTTGTACATGCTACACTGTCGCTGAAACAGTATGATCAGCTACCACTTTTGTAATTTCATTCATTACTGGATACAGACTTTTTCAGAACTTACCGGAACAGTTGCTGAGACTCCTTGGTCCTTCCGCCGATTTGTTTACTGTATGCTGACGGAGGAGAAAGAAGAGAGGCAAACGTGTCGGTATCCAACGTAGAACTACTGCCGCTTCCGAGCATTTTACTTGCAAAAGTTCAATCCCTGTACAATGAAACAAACTACACACACGGATTAACTTCAAGCGGGACATTGCGAACTGACCTCAGGGCTGCGTCCTCAGTCCCCTCCTGTACTCCCTGTTCATGCAGGACTGTGTGGCCACACAAAGCTACGACACCACCATCCTGGGTCTCATCTCCAACAACGATGAGACCGCTTAGTCAATAACCTCTTGCTCAACGTCTGCAAGACTAAGGAGATGATCGTGGACCTCGGGGAGCATCAGAGGGGCAGGGCACACCATATAGGACTACAGCCACCCAGGCTGTGGTCTGTTCACACTGCTGTCGTCTGGTAAACGATATTGGAGCATCAGGGCAATACCCCCAGTGTCATGTACTGGCTGGGGGCCCCTGGCCATCTTTGTGCCTTAGGCTCACAGTCAGGACGTGCCATATAGAGGTGCCTCTAGGCACCTCTGTGCTACTTTTGTGGGCTCCTCAGTCAGAGACAGCTGTTGTCAGTTGCCTCTCATTGGAGAGCCTACTTAAGTTAGGTTTTCTGCCACACTAGGTGTGGTTTATTGTTAGTGCTACTGCCTACGTTCACGGTCATGTTTTGTTTGTTTTCCGAGTCTCTGTGGATATGCTACATGTTCGTCATGTCATCCACAGTGTGTTTTACGTTTTGTTAGTTATTTGTTTAGCTGTTTACTCCAGCACCTTTCATTTCGTGTACAGTTCGTGCTTGTTTTGTTTTGTGTATAAATAAATTCACGCGTGGTTCTGTCACTCACCAAGACCGTGATAGCCAGACCATAACCTCAACCAGCAACACCGATCTATTGATCACATGAACACTTCCTATGCTCTGGTCACTTTCTGTGCACATTAGCATATTTTAATTGATCCATTTATAGGCACTACAACACTTTTATATTCATATATTGAGTATATTTAAGATTCTATTCATACTGTCCACATTCTCATTTCTGAATTATTTGAAATAGCTTTTAGTCACTATTGTTATGTATGTTTCGTATTTTCTGTTGTTATGTTTGCTTTATATATTTCTTATTTAATACATATATGCTGCGTGCTGTGTCTTAAGAATTTCATTGTTCAGAATGACGCATGTTATTTGGTGTGCTTGACAAATAAATTACTTTGACTTTGTATGCTTAAATTGGTTTAGCCAAACCGATGCTGGTGTGTTTTTGTACGTAAATCGTGAGGCTTGTTCCATTTTTACAAGAGCAAAGGTTTTCAGAAGCTGATGCTAAAAGCCTGTGAAAGACAAACCACATGATCACTCAGAGCAACTAGCACCTTCTAGATACGTTAATGCCTTTGAGACCTACCAGAGGGAAACTTGATGGCTTATCGTAGCTTTGACGTCGCTGTGTTACGTCAGGGAACGTTCAAGAACTTCAAACACAGCCATGTTATCCCACTAATACAAATACGGAAGCGTTTCATTTTTTTTCACGCATTTGCCTGGTCCCACCGCTGTGTCACCGTGGGGTGTCACCGATATCTGGGATGTAAACAAAAAATAAATGTCTAAAGTGTAGTTAGAAAGCGACCATGTTGTGGGTCATGACTACATTACCCATCTGTCCCCTTCATCTGATCGGTCTTACTGGATGGTGGACGGAACACGTCAGCTGGGATGTCGTGGTTAGGATATCTTTTCCGCAGGGCACCCTGGGTAGTGTTGTGAAGAGCGGTGACCCTCCTCGGTTTTAGATTTCTACGTCGGTGGTTACGGGAAAAGCCCCGTAGCGCTCGTCACCAGCTCGCCGCTCTCTATTGGCTGACAGGAGCACCGTGGGACAGAGGGGGAGGGACGTGCCGGGCCCTCATCTGCATGTATTACGCCGTGTCCCCTCTCCTCGCTGGCGGGAAGACAGATGAAACTGGGCTTCATCCATCACACGAGGAGAGGAGGACCAGGCACGGCTGGGACGCGGGGAACCACAGACTCCTCGCTGACTCCTCGCTGACTCCTCGCTGACTCCTCGCTGACTCCTCGCTGACTCCTCGCTGACCCAACCCGGATAACGGTCGGCCTACACCGACACGGTGGGGAGAAAAGAAGAATGTCCCCCTGCCACGAAAACATGGCATCTTAGAGATCAAGGACGGGTCACATCACAATGGGTTTACTCCTCTCCATCTCCCCGTCTCTCTGTCTCGCTCCCTTTCTCTCTCTCTCTCTCTTGACTTCTGTTTCCATCTCCATCTATCTGCTTAACTCCCCCCCACCCGTGTCTTTTACTCTCCCCTTCAATCTCCTATAACTCTGTTTCACGCCCACCCCCCCTACCCCCCCCCCCCTCCACTTCGATTTCCCCAGTGTGCTCTTACTGTAAACTGCCTACGTAATTTAAACGCAGTGCCTTCCTCCTCTTTCCGAAGGATGGCGAGGGGATAGGAGACATGGAGAAAGGGGTTGTGTGGGCTGGAATACAGGAACACCATTATCACCCATCCTGCCGTACAACTGGGAGATGGAGCTTCAAGCACTGGGTCCAGATAATCCTGCCACTCAAGGCAGTGCACAGTTGATCTACGTGCAGTAGTTGCTTGGCCTGTGTGTGTGGCTGTGTGGTGTGTGTGTTCGCCGGCCCAGGGTTGTGTGTTTGGGCGAGGGTGGGCGGTGGGAAGGCGGAGTTAGGCCACTGCCAGAGGCCTGAGGGTCTCATCGCAACGCCGTGCTTCCTTGGCCTCCACTCACCATTGTGATCTCATTTCTGAAGAGGCAACGAGGAGTGGGTTTTCAAATGGGCTTTCATCTTATTAGAAGGACGCTTTGTGTGTGTCTGTGTGTCTGTGTGTGTGTGCCGTGTGCGTTTTGCAGAACCCATGACAGTCCGTGAATATGTTCTGTGTGATAGATGGATGCTGTGGGGTTTGTTCCGGATTGTTCCGGGCACCTGGCTGATGAGCTCTTAGTGCTGAGGTTGTTGATGTTTTCTAATCACACTGTACGTAGTGTGGACAGCATGCTGTGTGTGTGGGCTGTTCCTGTTTGTGTTGGATGGTAAATTGCTTTCTCCCAGCATTTTTGACTCTATTAGTTGTATAGCAGTGTGGCAGAATGGAGGGTGGTCACACACACACACACATTTGGCAGCCTTCTGGCAGATTAGAGAGAGGTTCTTCCTCCTGCTGGACTTCAAGACACTATTAATGTGAATCACTGACCCACTCCGTATTGATCATTCTCTGGTCTCTCTTGATCTGTATCACTCCACCACTTAACTGCAGCCAACCAGTAAACAGATCCAACATCCCGGTGAACGAGCGCTTACCGTAAAAATCGCCCTTCCTCTCTAGATTTCCATGTTCTATTTGTTTTCATCCGCTTCTGTTGTTGCTCTAACGGGGCCCCTGTCGTAACTATCTCCCTGGGAGACGGCTGAGACTTCCTGCCGGTCGGTTCTCTATTTTGGTGGAGTGTTTCGTTGTCATCGGGCCCGCCACACTCCAGGTGAACACAGCGCTGCTCTTTCCAAGCTCCCAGCCAGTCCCCACAGGACACGGTAGATTTACTTCCCCTGGCAGGTACCAGCTCAGGCCGGCCCGGGGTTCCACTGCCGGGCCATCTGGTGAGGGGCTAATCACAGCCTGCACTCTGATTGGACCAGAGGTTGCTTCTGTGATTAGATCAGATTTGAGCGAGCAAGGTGGCGAGGGGCCTGGGTTCCACCGTCTGTCTGGTCACCGGGCCCGGTGGTAGGGGGCGTTGGGTGGGAGTTTGGGCACTGGGACACGGATCAGACGGTACAGTGCCATCAAATACGGTGGTCAGTGATGGCATCACCTGTGGAATACAATTAGTCTGGTGGTCCAGATCATGATTTTACGCAGGGGTGGTTAAACCCGAATAACGGTGCAGATGCATGACTACGTTCGGAGTTTGTATGTTTTTATTTAAAAAAAAATATGATATCTGTGCGGCAGTTTGTAGTTCATTAGCTAGCATGCTAGCAATCCCCATAGAAATCCAATAATTATTCTAACACTAGTTAGCAATCACACAAACACTAGATAACATATTTCTCCAAAAAGCGTGGAAAGAGCTACAAATGAAATCTAAAAGTTTGCGTGACTCTGAAGAAGAATTTCTTGAGCCTTATTAAAGAAATCCCCCGATTATCCTTTTAACATAGAGGTTCAGTAAGAGGTTACTGCTATTATCTAGAAAATAAACCCAACTAAGTGCTGTCATAATGGCTTCACATGTACTCAGCTACACCAAGGCTGATATCTTAACCACCGTGCTACGGGAACACTTGCCAAACCAGCTCGTTGGCAAATTACCAGTGGTAATTCCTAAATATCACATAATAATTATAATATCACTTATTTTGTAGTAGCAAGATGTGTAGTCAATTTGGGCTCTTTGTGTGTTCTGTGTTCAGTGCGTGGAATTCAAGGGCCACCCGTAAGATAATAATAAAAAACTATTTTTAGTATCCACACTGGGCTAGTGAAGACCTTGGTTCAATGTCCAATGCTGTAGATAGAGTCTGCGTGAATCATTAACGTGTTTGTCTCGTTCTCTTGGGATTCTGTGACGCCTCTCCCTCTCAGTAAAATTCCCAGTCCCGACTCATTACCAGAGTTAGACGCCCCCACCCCAAGCCATGTTCATTGTGCTGCTCTGCTGTTCATTGGCTCTGTCGGGGACAGATAGTGTTGTCGCTCCACCCCGGGCCCTCGTCCCTTTGTCTCAACCTGGCCCCTCTATCCAGCGTATGCCATGGCAAAGAGCTCCGCTAATTACACAGGTCCGTTGTCATACACTTTAGCTGCCGCAGCTAAAGTGGCGTAGACAGGAGTTCTAGATTTCAGGCTTGATAGGTTGGCGGGGGCGTCGTCTCTTATCTCCACCGGCCTTCCCCTTCTGTCCTGATTGGGTGAAGGCTGCTCTCACCGCTCTCATGGGAGGTGGCCTTCCATGTCAAAAGTCACTTTACCCCGAGGCTTTTTGTCCCGTCTTTTTTGGAAGTGTGTGTGTTTGGGGGGTTTGCTGAGGGAGAGAACGGGGGCCGTTTCTGTCTGCATTCATGAGATAACGACCCGGTGTCGTAAAACACACAAAACAAACCCGACAAGAACAGCGAAACAACAATTATGTCTCACTTTCCATGTAGCAAACAAAAAAACATCAGTCACCCTTTCAGTGGCTATGGCCACTTTGTGTCCATTCTTCTCTTCAGAGCTTTCGTGTGTTGTTTGAGACGCACAGAGCTTTTCTGCCTCCATCTCAGGGGATGTCCGGAAACAGAGAGGAGATCGCTCGGTGTGTCTCAAACAACACACAATCACCCGGGCCACAGCTGCACAGAAACGGGCGCCTAATTGCATCATTCAGCAAATGATAAAATATAGAGTTGCCTTCTGTCATGTTTCAAGAGGGAGAGGTTTTCTGTGGTGGATGTTGGTTTTAATGGTGAGCAAAAGGAGTCTGCTTTGATGACTTCATGTCAGGCGTGTAGGATGATTGTGCAGGCCGCACTGCACCTGCATACTAAACGCTAAACGTGTCTTTGGGGTTTTTATTAGTGTCTTTGGGGGTCTTGTTTGTGTAGCCTAACAAGTATTGTATTAGTACTGTTTAGTGATATTATACAGGCTAGCTGAGTGGTTCCTCGACGAACAGTCGTACTAATTCTAAATGCTCATCAATTCAAGGCTTTTTTCTGGCTTTACTGGAAAGGATCAAGAGGGCTCCTATTGATTTACTCATGATGTCAGACCTGGATTGGTTTCGATTGTTAGCGTTGAGAAACAGATCTGGATTGGTTCTGATTACTACCGTTGAGAAAGAGATCTGGGTTGGTTTTGATTGTTAGTGTTGAGAAACAGATCTGGATTGGTTCTGATTATTAGTGTTAAGAAAAATATCTGGATTGATTCTGATTTTTTGCGTTGAGGGACAGATTGGTTCTGATTATTAGCATTGAGGGAGGGATCTGGATTGGTTCTGATCATTAGCATTGAAGGATGGATCTGGATTGGTTTCTTGATTATTAGCTTTGAGGGACAGATCTGGATTGGTTCTGATTATTAGCGGTTAGAGACAGATCTAGATTGGTTGTGATTATTAGGGTTTAGGGAAAAACAAAGGTTTTTAGGCTGCTGTTTTAAAGGTCTAGTGCCAATAGAAGAAACCATGCAGAACTCTTTATGATTTATGAATTCAGCCCTGTGGTTGAAAAACTGCGTTGAAATGATCCATTCTTACCCACTCTTTCTTTCTGTCTGACTAAACTACCTCATCAATGAGGTCAGTGTTATTGTAGCACTGCTGGATCTTTACTTGTTGGCTCCCAACCAGCAGTGGAGTGCATGGACACCTCATCCCTGCTGCCTTGGACTTTAGCATTCTCCCTCTGCACCCAATTTATTCATAACTACTTGTAGAGGTATTTGCTGGTACAAAAAAGGTGCTTCAAATTTCAAATGGGAATCTAGAGCAGGGTTGAAAAAAGGCAAGCCGCAGATTCACTAACCCCCCCGCCCCTCGTGTCAACCTTTTCAAAAGCATCTATATTCTCTCACTACGCTCAGAACCGTGTTGTCATGTTGCTATGCTACCTGAATGTCAAGCAGAATGTCAAAGCCATCATGGTGTTTGAATACACAATGGATATTGCTTCCCAAATCGCCTGGCTGAAGACAGCGGGAAGTGCTGTTACTGATCTATTGAGATGCCGGAATGCTGAAGGCACACGGAGACATTGATAGATACCAAAGCTACGTCATAGTTTTATGTGAATTCATCCAATGCACATTTGATATGTGCGATGGCTTTCCAATGAAGGTGACTACATTTGTGTTGCATTTGCTTGTTAGGAGTTCTCTTTATTAGTACTTCTAGTAGTAGTATTGGTAATAATACTTTGTTACTATTACAAAAAAATCACAGACATTGCAATTGGTGATCAGTGTAGAGTTCTTGTGAGACACGCTCTCATGTGCTTAGCATTTTTGTCAATGAGACCTCATTTAATTTGGATTAATTGAAAAATGACCATAATCCACAGTCATTGTATGATTTGCAAAGACGACTGGAATTGTGCCCCCAATCTCCCCCACAGTCCCAACCCCCCCACCGCGCTCCATCAGTGCCAGTTCTGGCCAGTGAAGAGTAGATCATTGAAGAGCAGATCAGTGAAGAGCAGATCAGTGAAGAGCAGATCAGTGAAGAGCAGATCAGGGGCCTGGATCGGTGCTGGTGGGAAGTAATTCTTTCCGCTCAGGACGTCTAAAGACTCGACTGCTGTCAGACACTCGACTGCTAAGAGGAGAGAGTAGAAAGAGAGACCAACACCATCCCGTCACATGACAGCTTGTGCCCGTGGTCTGGTGGAAGTATGTTAGCGTCCAGACAGGAAGTGAAGAGTCGGTTGAGCCCCATGCTGTCCTCCGTGTCGCCCTGCGACTACGTGTTTAGTCACCTCCCAGACACTCTCCATTTGACTTCATGGGTGAAATGAGAAATTTGTTTTCCCTGTCTTGGTTTCATCACCGTCCAAATGTTGATATTGTTCCGGCATGCTTTTTGTGTTCAAGGCATCAGGAATTTCAATCTGATTTTCTGCTCTAAATTATCACTTAATGAATGCCGAGTTTTGGAGCGAAATAGCCTGGTAATAGGATGTTAGTGGGTTGAGAAGCATGCTGCAGTCATTATTAGTCTCAATGCTGTGATTAAGTTGATTTGCTGGGCGAATCCATCAGTCCGATTCACATACACCCATGTTGTATATATATAAATGCATGAGCGCTGTAATACGATTATGGGATTTAATAACTTATTAATGCAGTTGGTTTTCTGTGAAATTCTAAAAGTAGGCCTCTAAGAACACAAACTAAACTACTGCAGATCAGAGGGCTGAACAGACGGTGTCCTGACGTTCTATGTTGGGCAACAGCAGGAATAAGTTGAAATAATTCTAAAGGGCTGTCTATATGTTCTATACGCTCATTGTATATGGCTGGCAACCATTTGAACAACCCTCCTCATGATTGTGGTTTAAAGACTCTGCTTACAGTCATGTTAAGGTTCCCTGTAAGATACTCGCTAGTTGCTAATCATCTAGTTTAGAGAAAACCGGGTTTGCAATAACGCTGGGATGTGTTGTGACAACTGTCTGCCGTAGACATAGAATCTCAGAACATCCTCCCACCACCGACATTTCCCCTGTGAGACCGGGCCGTGCTGTGAAACTGGGCTGTGCTGTGAAACCGGGCCGTGCTGTGAGACCGGGCCGTGCTGTGAAACCGGGTCATGTTGTGAGACCGGGTCATGTTGTGAAACCAGATCAGTACCAATGTGGTCAACAGCTCGTCACAGCTTGGGGGAAATACCACGGCAGTGACGGACTGTCAAGTGTGTGTGTTTTGGTTCGGTGCCTGTGTGTGAAGAGGAAGGGGGTGAAGCGTCCAAAAGGCCAGGGTTGTCAAGTGTTTGTCATGGTAACGCCCTCTGTTGACAGCCACAAGTCAAGCTTGCATAATCAAACATAATTGATGGCCCGTCCACAATATAGGTGTCCAGCGTACTGTTTACACTGGAGAGTATTACTACTGTTTCTTTAAGCATTCTGGGTGCTATAGACATCAATAGGAGGGTTTAACATGAGATGTGATATCTAAAATGTCTTCTAAAACAATCAGAGAAAAAAAGAGTTAAATATGTTTATACAGGGTTAGGGAACATCAATACTAGTATGGTTTATCATGGATCTAAAAATAGCCAGTTTCTGATTAAAAAAGGTTAAGACCTTTTCACAGTATGTGGCAGTTGGGCCCGTGGCCCTGACTGTTGCTGGATTAACAACACGTCTTTCGTTCTAAATAAGAACTGGGACATGACAGTTTGCTGCATTTATGCCAGAAAAATACTCCTTCTCCTGAATTGCCTTATTGCAAGATAATAGCAGCTCCTTCACATAGATGTAATGGACATGTAGTTTAGTCATTTTCAAAAAGAAATCGGCTTTCCTACATGTCTTCTTTAGGTTTTGTATGTTCTCATCTAACCAAGGGTAAAGTTTAGATTCAGGCCTCGACCTTGATTTTAAAGCAACAATTTCATCAAGAGTGCTTTGATATAGTTTGTTGAATCCATGTAGTGGTACGTTAGTACTACATGTGGCGTACAGGGTTCTGCTTTGACTAGGAAAAATAGCAGAAAACCTGCCTTATGCAGGACGTTTAAAACAATATTAGGATCAGACACAAAAATATCTTCCCTAAAAAAGATAAAAAAAGTAAAACCAGATCCAATGTGTGGCCATGATTACGGGACTGACCAGAGACATGCTGTGTCATGTTCCGTGATACCGTTAGATTAATAAAGTTGGTGGCTGCTGTACTTGAGGGATGTCAACATGGAACCTAAAATCCCCTGCAACAAAGATATGGTTGTGTTTCTCCGCAAGGGAGGAAAGAAATTCACAAAATTTGAGCAGGAAGTTGGAATTTGGTTTTGGAGGGTGATAAACCACTGCACATAAACTCAATCTCAATGCAGGGAATTGAACACATAAGCACCTCCAAAGAGAAGAATTTTGACACAATGATGAGGCTGCGTTGGTCCTGGATTTTCGGTACTACAGCAGTTCCCCCTCCACGGCCATTAACCTCAGGCTGGCTGGTAGATTTATAATCAACCGGACAGAGATCATTTAATAAACATTGGTCACCACTTGTCTTCCAAGTCTCCATTACTAGAGAAAAAGTCCAGATTAAACTAGATAAAATCATGTACAATGAAACTCTGGAGGGGGATCTCACATTCTTTCCTGAACACCTTGCAAGCAATTATTCTGAACAGTAGAACTCCCCACTACGGGGTCTCACCACTACACTGGGTCTCCCCACTACGGGGTCTCACCACTACACTGGGTCTCACCACTACACTGGGTCTCACCACTACAGGGTCTCACCACTACACTGGGTCTCCCCACTACAGGGTCTCACCACTACACTGGGTCTCCCCACTACAGGGTCTCACCACTACACTGGGTCTCCCCACTACGGGGTCTCACCACTACACTGGGTCTCCCCACTACACTG
>JACXGK010007764.1:0-24299 GCA_016801125.1 Novumbra hubbsi
GGGTTGGTTCTAGACAGTGTGGGTTGAGAGGAGGAGTGGGTTGGTTCTAGACAGTGTGGGTTGAAAGGAGTGGGTTGGTTCTAGACAGTGTGGGTTGAAAGGAGTGGGTTGGTTCTAGACAGTGTGGGTTGAAAGGAGTGGGTTGGTTCTAGACAGTGTGGGTTGAGAGGACCAAGTCCGCGTGCAGAGAAATGTGTGTCATTTAGGTTTCTGTCCATGCTGGTGAAGCAGGGGTTAGGTGACAGTTTCAACCTTTGTGATGAGAGTGAAGTGTGTGTTTGTGTGTGCGTGTATGTGTGGGCAGTGTCATTGTACGTGTGTTTATGTTATGTGTGAATTTGTGTGTTTTTGAGTAAGTACAGTATATGTAAGGCTGTGTGTGGGCTGAGTCTGTGGTGTGTCAGTACTGATGTGAACGCAAAGGAGAGGGAGAATGTGGGTAACCGTTTCATAATCATTTGGCAGCCTTGTTTAAATGCAATTTACCACAAAACATGTTACTAGGAATACATCTAATATTTTAAATGAAATGGTGTAATGGGATGGTTCGTTATTAGGGTTTTATTGTGTAATTGGCCAGGGAACAAGCTGAGTGGCATGTAGATTTTTTATATACCTGACCTTTTTTTGTTTTGTTTTGGTGTTTTTCTATTCTAATCTACAGTACCTTTATTATAATGAATATGTCTCACTCTTTGCTATTCAGACCAAGTGGAAAAGCAAGAAACCCTATTCATTATTACACACAAACGAAAACCTCAAGAAGTATAATTCTTTATTGTCGCAGTAAAGGACAAAGCGAAAAAAAATCTCAAAAAAGTCACCAGAATGGACATTGACAGCTGTTCTACAAGAAATCAATTTCCCCTGGACTCCTCCCAGGACAATAAATGCCCCCGCTGCTAACACAGAATCCTGGAGGAAACAATGCAACCCTGAGTCTTGACTGTTCGGACATGCAGACTTAAAGCACTTATGTGCCATATTCCATTGCTACCATGCTGTAGTATAGAGAGTACTCTACGGCTTGGCTGCGTCATTCACTATTTTTAGGGCCGCCTTCCTCAGACACCGCTTTGTGTCGAGGCCTTGGATGAAAGCGAGTTTTACACCACCGATGAGTGGTTCGCACCACCCTCATGATGTGACTTGGATCGATGGCATGCACACCACGTGATGACGTAGCCTGTCAAGATGCCCTCAGTGGGGCAGCCGGAGAATGTATCGAGGGGAATAGGCTCAGTCTGGCTTTTCTTCGCGGCGGTCCGAGTGTGTGTGGGCCGTAGGTCGAGGGGTGAAGCTCAATAACCGCTCCGTTATCGGCCCCCACGTGGATGTGAACTCCTTCCGCTGTTGTCTCCGGATTTGTTGGGAGTGGAATGCAAATGTATGTGGGTCCAGGTGTCTAGGATGATGTTGTTGATGTGGGCCGTGGCTACAGATGTGAGCGCTACTGGATGACAGTCGTATAAGCAGCTGGTTGTTGCGTCCGCGGGCTGAGGTACCACCGTTGTGTACAAGTTCGGCCACATCCGACGAGCTTCAGAGCCTTCTGAGGCTTTTGGTTTTTAAATTGGTTCCCAGTTCAGACCTAAACAACCAGGTGAGGGTAGAACCTAACCAACTAGTGACCTAAATAATCAATCAAGCACAAGGTGAGAGCGTAAACCTGCAGAAGCTCGGCCCTCCGTGGAACCGTTTTGACACCTCCGTTATAGAGCTTCTGGTTGGGATATCTGTGTATGCACTTACTAATGAAGGCTGTGACTGCTGTGGTGGTTGAATGCTGTTCTAATCTGTGACATTATCCTGGTACATTGTCCTGTCTGTATGGAATTTATTATTCAAGGAATATTGCTAAAGAAGCAGAGAGAGGGAGTAAAGGGTGTGTGTGGGTATGAGTGACTGTGTATTTACATCTGGAATTGATGTGACTCGTAGGGAAATGTGAGTGAGTGTGATGCCCAGTGTAATACCAACACCAATAACACTATCAACAATATTAACCACTATTAACACTATTAACACTTACAACACTAATAACACCACCAACACTATTTACTACTATCAAAACTATTAACACCACCAACAATATTAACCACTATCAACACTATGAACACTACCAACACTATTAACAACTATAAACACCATGAATACAACCAACACTATTTACAACTATGAACACTATCAACACTATTAGCACTACCAACACTATTAACAACGATTAACACTAACAACACTATTAACACAACCAACACCATTAACTACTATCAACCCTATTAGCATTAACAACACAAAAAATACTACCAATACTATTAACATTATTAATGCCATTAACGCTATAAACACAATTAACACCATTAACACTATTCAACACTATTAACACTAACAACAATATTAACCACTATCAACACTATTAACATTAACAACACTATTAACAACTATCAACACTTCAAAAGGATCTGTATGATGAGGGACATATGGGATGCTAATCTGGGTTTAACTGTGTTGCTCTCTCAGTGTGTTCTGTTGGGGGTTTTGATAGCCCTAAAACCAGCTGTCTTAAAAGACTCTTCTTCTAGGTTAATCTCAGTAGGTCAGGGCTTTTGACAATTGCATTCCTTTAAGTGGGTGTATCATTGAACATATCTTTCCGGATTTTGATCCTGGTGGTAAAGTTCTTAATTCATCTTTGTTATACTCTCAGAATACTTCAGCAAAATACTGCATGTATAATCTTAATTAGGTATTCATCTCTTTATGTTAATACTGGTTGATAAGTGTACCAAAGGCTTTGGATTTTGAATTTTATGATCTTTCTGATGGCTTGGAAGAAAATTTTCTCTCATATTATTTAGAGCCTTGTAGAAGTAAACTGTAGTGCTGATGTTTAGGCCAAGGTGAGTGTAAATATTTGTTAGCTATGGCAACAATGTCTAGGTAAAACTGATGACTGGAGTATTGGTATCTGGGATTGTCACGTGTTGGCCAGGAGGTAGGACACAAGTGCAGAGCAGTTGAAATATCCATTCTTTATGAATGAGTGAAGCGTCAAAACAATGAAAAAACTTGGCCTGTCACTATGAATCCACCTGTTAACATTGCTTTTACGAATTGAATAAGAATGAAAGGTTTTGCACATTCTATAAAAGGGTCAATTGCAATACCGAATTTCAGCTTGCGGCCACACCTCCCTGGGGACGCCCTATCTCGTCAGATCTCAGAAGCTAAGCAGGGTCGGACTTGGTTAGTACTTGGCTGGGAGACCTCCTGGGAATACCAGGTGCTGTAAGCTTTTTTTTATATCTGAAGATCGGATCGTTCACAAATTCTATAAAAGGGTCAATGGCAATACCGAAGTTCAGTTTACGGCCGCACCTCCTGGGAACGCCGGATCTCGGAAGCTAAGCAGGGTCGGGCTTGGTTAGTACTTGGATGGGATAACATGCCTGCATCTTTCCAGAGACAGCGTCTGATGGGTGTTTTAGACAGAATCCTAACATACATGTTATTGTACTTGGTCTCTTGATCAATAGCACAATGGCAGAAATTGTAGAACTATTGTATCATAGACCAGCACTTTTTGGTTTAGATTTAAATGAAATACCAATAGATTCTGCCAGTGATAATTTGAGTGGAGACAGTGGGCCATGACATACCCTGTTCTAATGGACCAACTAGGAAAAAACAGCCCCTGCGCTTATTTTATTTAAAATCAAGCAATTAGCATAGCCTACAATTAAACACAGTATGTCCTTGACATTATGCTCTGCTTTTTAAACAAAAACATTTTGATTTAAGAAAAGGTGTTAGACAAATCCAAATACTTTCGTATTTTTTATTCTTCGAAGTAGCCACCTTTTGACCTGATGACACCTTTTCACGCTGACCTTTTGCAATCTCTCTGCATGACGTAGACAACTGAAATCGTTTTTTTCAACAGCTTAGAAGGAGTTCCCACATATGCTGAGTGCCGTTAGACAGTTTTTCTCTCCCTCTGCAGTCCAACTCGTCCCAAACCATCTCAACTGGGTTGATGTTGGGAGGTTGTGGAGACCAGGTCTTCTTGGTCAAATATCCATTACACAGCCTTGACGTGTGTTCTGTTTTTTTGTTGTTGAAAAAAACCGAACACGTTTCTGATTTGGCTGCAATCTATGGTGCAGATAATTGCTGACTTCTGATGCTGGTTACTTTAATGGGCTTAGCCTCTAGGACATCCTTTCCTGTGTCAATCCTCATGAGAGACAGTAGTGCTTGATGGTTTTTGCAATTGCACATCACGAAACTTTCAAAGTTCTTGAAACTTTCATCTTCTTGAATAGTCCAAACTTCACTGGAACTTTATCTAATCTCACTGTCTAACTGCTCCTCTCACTTTCTCCTCTCCTCTGACGATCTAACCTCTCCTCTCACTTATTCCTCTGCTCTCACGGCCTAACCTTGCCTCTCACAAAAACAGCACACTACTCCTATATAGTGCACTACTATACACCAGAGTCTTATACAACCTACTTCACAGTCATAGGTCACAGTGGACTGTGTATATAGGCAGGGCATAGGAGTCAGTTGACATGATAATAAAGTTAAATGTCACAATGCCTATTCAAACAACTGGAGACATCAATTTGGATACTGTTATTTTCATATTACTCAGTAGAAACATTGGATTATGTACATTTGATTGAATTCTATAATTAAATTACAATTAATAATTGTGTTCCTAATTTTTCATCCAATTGCCATACATTTTTACTCCCTATTTTTGCTGCTTCCACAAAGATGACAGATGATACTCCATCTACCCCCATCTCTAATTGCTGCTCTGAGGACAGAGCAGGCATTTCCTGTACGTCACTAGAAGCAACAGTGGCAATGACCCTGTGACCTTTGACCTCGAAATAGAAAGCCAGATTGGTTGGTTTCTATGGAGACCAAATTTAAGCCTTCTCTATTTGTCTCTTTCTCTCCCTTTGACATGCGCGCACACACAAACACACACGTATTCATTGAAAATATTTGATTAAATCCCACAAAAACATTATTGGTGAAATTATTCAAACAATTTTGGTTTTGAAATCTAGATACTTATGGGTAAGCACTCCTTTTTTGTACCACCAGGCAGCCTAAAATGGCTGACAGTGAGCAGTACCTCATTAGTTGTTTTGTTTTAGACCAGTGCTCTTCATCATGAGACGTCCGGGCCGCTAGTGGCCCTTGACAGCCTTCATTGCGGTCCATGACGCATTGGTGTCTTGCTGTCCAAAGTGGCCCCCATTCAAATTCAAATGAAGAACATTGTTTTAGACTAAGAACTATCAGTCAGTATGCTGCTTAGGCATGAAGTTGGCTGGCATTTTAGGATCTGCTAAGCAAAGGTATGCTCAGTGTACCGATCAAATTAGCAACTTGAATGGCTCTAAAGGAAGAAAAACTGAGCAGAAGATATTAAACGTATTTCCAGCCATTTTCCAAGATAGGCGCCTTCCCCTGGACTCCCTCCACCAAAATGCCCGCCCTATTAGAAACACCGGAAAACATTGACAGAAAGAGTCAACATTGACTCAAAGAGACAGAGTCATTTATTTCATACATTTTCCACATAGTAGAATAGTATAGTTAATAAAATCAAAATATATTTCTATTTTAGATTCTTCAAAATAGCCACCCTTTGCGATATGACAGCATTGCACAATCATGGCATTCTGTTAACCAGCTTCATGAGGTAGTCACCCGAAATACTTTTCTAACAGGCTTAAAGCTGTTCCCACATTGGTTGAGGACATTTTGGTTGCTTTTCCTTCAGTCTGCAGTCCAAACCATTTCAATTGGGTTGAGGTTGGATGATTGTAGGGGACAGGTCATCCAATGCAGCAACATCACTCTGCTTCTTAGTCAAATGGCCCTTACACTACCTGAAGGTGTGTTTTGAGTAAGTTTCCTATTGAAAACAAATGATGAAAGTCCCGTTAATGCAGAATGCTGTGGTAGCCATGCTGGTTGAGACTGCCTTGAATTTTGAATAAATCACAGACAGTGTCACCAGAAAAGCACTCCCACACCATCACACCTGCTCCATGCTTCTTGGAGGGAACTGCACTTGTGGAGATCATATATTCAACCATACTTTGTCTCTAACAAAGAAACTGTAAGAAAAACATTTTAAACATTGATTCCATGTGTTATTTAAACGTTTTGTTTGTCTTCACTTTTATTCTACAATGTGGAAAATAAAATGAAATAAATACACTTGAATACTAATGCCCTAAACTATAACCTAACCCTAACTTTAACAACCTACATTTGATGCCTAGACTTAACCTACGCCTAATACCCTAAACTAAACCGAGTTGTAACACACACTTTTATGTTTTTCTCTTAACCTTTAACCTAATCCCCAGAAGTCACATTTTTCCCCAGTGAGTATCTGCCAGAAATCCTCTAGGGAACCTAGTTCCCAATGCTCTCTTTTTATCTGACTTCTCTCTCACTGTCTCTGTTTGTTTATTTTCATTTGTTTTAACACCTCTCTTGTTTGAAACCTCAAAGACTTGACAGTTGATGCGCTATTTAGCTGAAAAGTTGAGGAGATAATTCAAAGGCATACACAACCGACCAGCTATAATGATGAAGCTTAGCTGCCAATAACAACCTCCTTATTTCTTGTAAAAAGAGATTTCTTTCTCCAACTTTTGTGGTATTTTATTAGTGATTATAGCTTTGCCCATTGCATTTGGCAGAGTTGGAGCCAAGCAGTTCTGCTCTTTTAGCAAACTGCTCTCTTCTCTTACTTACTACCAAAAGTAGCTTTCAGACATCCTACATGACACAAGGAGTTGATAGAGCACAAAATGGCAACTCTGTTTGACCATCCCTCCCACAAACCTGGAAAACCTAATCGACCATCCCTCACACCAACCTGGAAACCCTTGTTGATCATCCTTCCCAAAACCTGGAATCCCCATTTGAACATCCCCCCACCAACCTGGCAACCCTATTTGTCCGTTTCTTCCACAAACCTGACAACCCTAATGGAAATATCCTGCCCGCCAACCTGGCAACCCTTATTGATCATACGTCCCAAAAACCTGAAACCCCTACTTGACTGTCCCCCCAACATCCTGCTGTGACGGTTCTCACCTCCTGGTGTGGGCCACTGGATATGGTAATTATACCCCCACCAGAAATTAACGCAAGTCGCAGTGGCACAGCATTTGTCTTCTCTTGTAATCTCTGTGTTGGATTCCTGTCTCCTTAAATGCTCTCCCTGCTCATTAGATGCTTGACTCAGACAAATAGAGAAAGGCAGACAGAAAGATGGAAAGACAACAACCAATACAGAAACATGTCTCTAACATTGATGTTTGTATCGACACATGAGAGACAGTGATTTACAGAGGAAATATGATCGTGTTTATGTGTGTGCACTGGCTGACCCTAGAGGACCTCATGAGCACTTCCATGCACTTACATAAACAAAAATGAAACCCTGTGTTGCAGTACTTATAGCTCTGGGCTGGTATTCAGATGCAGATGAGCTTTAATTAAAAATAATTTGTGGTTATCTAGCATCAACATACTGTATCTGCTTGTTTCTTCTTCTTTGTACTCTCATCCACTCTCAACGAACATTCACTGCGGGAATAAAGACATTAACATCCTATTCATTCCAAAAATAGTCTGTTCTATCCTTCTCTTTGCCTCTCAGCCTATTTCTTAATTCCTTCCATTCAATCTTCTATCTCCCTCTCATTTTCCTGTCGGCTCGACTGGGTGCAGTTAGAACCCCACTTGAGATACTGTCTGTTGGTGTCCCTTATAGGAGAAAGAAAATTAGTCCCTCTTTTAGGGAAGCTTCAGCAGCTCCTAGTTTACTCATCAAAGGTAGGATCTCGATGAGAAATTTAGGAGGGCTACAGTAATTCTCCAATCCTTATTACACAAACCTACAGCCAACTTAGACCTAAAAAGCGCACAGGAAAATACAGAAAGTATTCCCCAGTTCGACTAAAAAACACTGTAGACTAGAAGAACCATCATTCAGTTAACATGCATCTAAATGGGTAGATCTTCTTTAGCCTCCAGTCTCTTTATTCCACTTACCGCCCCTGCAATGTAGGTCATTGGTTAATGGAAGACTGTAGTACCTGGCAAATAGATCCTGTAGGTTTCTCTCTTAGCTAAAGAGGCTTGACTTCTTTGCTGCCGGGGCATCTAAGGCCTGCTGCCTCTGTATGACAGCACTTTTACCACGTGACCTGACGTATGTTCAAATACTACTTGATACTGTTGATTTGCTTTGCCTGTCTAGATTTTATGGTGGGCAGGGCTAACCTTTAAATGCATCGTAGCCTTTGCAATACAAGATCAATTAAGCACAGGTTGATTGTTTTGTCTTGGTGTTTGAACCCAGGTTTAGTACGGTCCTGGTGAACAGTACGGGATAGCAGTTAGCGGGATGGTTGTACCAGACTTCCATCCAGAAGTGCTACAGTAAGCAAAAGCACACAGAGACAGAATGTTATTCTAGATTAGCAGTAGAAACAGCATTGGGAGAGCGTACGAATCTAGAGTCCAGCAAAAAAAGACTGTGATTTCATGTGTAAAAGCAACATAGGGGTGAAACATCCAAGGGGGTGTGAATACTTTTTATAGGTGTTGAATATACATTCAGTTATAAATTCAAATTCATGAACAGAGAAAGTCAGGGCAGACAGATAATATTGTTTCTGCAGAACGATAGTGAGCTGGATTTGAACCTATGCTGCAACAGTACACAGGACTGGGGGCGGTGGCACAGAACCCTGGATCAGTCTCGGCCGCATTACGAGACTCTAAATAAGCTTGTTTTATTACCACTAAAAGTTTATAAAAACCAAACCAAATAAATATCTATGGGAGCCTAGAGGCAGGAAAAGGCTGGTCCCATCACTGTCTTTCCTCTGCTAGCCTGAATGATGAATAACTAACTTCAGGCCGTATGTGGAGTCCCGTCAAACGTTTGCTATGTCCTGCCCATCAGATCGCTCCCCTAGGCAGGATATATGCTTTATCAAAACAACTCATTTTACATTTTAAATGATTTAGGGGGTTCTCTTATTCAGAGGGAAAGTTAATGCCTCCAATTAAAGACGCTTAATGGAACAACCACACAACTCAGAAGTAGTAGGAACATTCTGGAAAGAACACAATGAACATAAACATAAACATAGCAAGGGTTAGTTCCTTTAGACAACCGAGGGGTAGCTGAGGAGATATTTTGTGGTTTAGTGGTCTTTGAAAAGGTACATTTTCTGATATTTTCTAAAAAGGGAAGCTGGTGTCACCATTAGGATGCCAGTACAGAGACAATTTTAACTTGACAGATCAAGACATCTAGAGCTATAGAATGTAGCAATTGCAAGCTAAAACCATCTGCTCAAATTTGGTCAGGAAACAGTAATACAAGAATATGTAATCAGTAAGTATTGTCATGATATTGAGTGAGATGCGCAGCTGGAGTTTCACCAGCAATTATTCTTTTGGATTGACAGCGCTGATGGCCTATTATGAAATTAAGTAGGCCTGTGCTTAAATTGGTGAACAATTACCTGACACAATATGTGCGGGCCTAGACAGGCATTTTGGAAGATGGATTTAATGCACATTTTATGTTCTGTCACGTCGCCTCCTGGTGGTGGATCTACCACCGGGCGCGTGCCTCCCCGGCGTTCGACGTCGCCGGCCTTCTAGCGCCATCGTGTATGTTTGTCCTGTTTCCCATGCCCTGTGTAGGCACCCTTCCCTGATTCCCTGCAGCTGTCCCTAATCAGCTGGGTATTTAAACCCCTGTGTGTCTTGTCTCCTTGTGCGTTATTGCCATTGTTACGTGTTGCAAGTACCTACACAGATCTGCCGTGTCTAGCACACATATCACTGTTGTACGTACCTTTCCGTGCCTGCGAGCACGTTTGCTCCTGATAAGCCTTTCACGGCTTTGTTGCTCAGTTCGGAAATAAATATCGAACTCTTTTAACACCCCTGCGCCTTGATCCGATATTTCACTTCACCAGCCGTCACATGTTCAGTCATTACAAATGTTGGTTAAGGTTTGATGACATCATTTTATGTTTGTTGCACTCTTAAAACAACCGAAACAAATCACTTGTTTTGACCATTTATGGTCTGTTCAGTCGTCTAGTGACGTATGAGTCGTTAAAACACGTTGCTCTCTGCTGTGTCAAATACAGTGCCTTCGGAAAGGATTCAGACCAACCCTTCAATTTATCAACATTTTTGTTGTGTTGTTCACTTAAGTTTATTATTGATTAACTATTTATTGCTCTTTGACACACAAAACCTCATACATTATTATATAAGTATTCAGACCCTTTGCCATGACACTTCAAAGGGCAATCAGAGGCATCCTGCCTCCTCAAATCATCCTTGAGATTTCTCTAGAACTTGACTGGAGTCCACCTGTGGAGAGTTAAGTTGATTGGACATGATTTGGAAATGCACACATGATTAAAACTGGTTGCACATTTTACAGTTCATGTCAGAGCAAAAATCAAGCTGTCTGTAGACTTGCAAGAATTGAGATCCAATCTAGCCAACGGTTCCCTGACTTCTATTAGGCACCTGGATGAAATTCTCAGACCTATCATCAGAACTTATGCTGGTGCAGTGGGCCCTGAGTTCCTGAATCTAATTGAGATCCTCTGGGACGTTATGGACCGGAGCAAGTAACACCACAGACTGTCTAGGACAGGGCTGTCAAACCGGTTCCTCGGAGGGCCGTGTGTCTGCAGGTTTTAGTTTTTTCCTGTAAATTGGTTCCCAGTTCAGACCCAAACAACCAGGTGAGGGTAGACCTAACCAATTAGTGACCTAATTAATCAATCAAGTACAAGGTGACAGCGAAAACCTGCAGACACTCGGCCCTCCGTGGATCCGGTTTGACACCTGTGGTCTAGGAGCTCACTGATTCCCTGATCCAGGTCTGGGAGGAGATCCCCCAGGACCCCATCCACCATCTCATCAGGAGCATGCCCAGACGTTGTTGGCAGTGCATTTAGGCACGTGGGGGCCACACACACTACTGAGTCACTTTAAGAGTTGCTGTGATAAAATTCACTCAAGTTGGAACAGCCTGTGATTTCAATTGTTTACTTTGATTTTTAGGGTGAGTTTGAATCCACCCCTCAATTGGTTGGTGATTTTGGTTTCCATTGAAAGTTGTTACATCATTTTGTTCTCAACAAATTACAGAATGTACAATAAAGATTTTGATCTTTAATATATTTAGTTAATCGAGTCCCAATGTGGGATTTAAGTGTCCCCTTAGTTTTTTGGAGCAGTGTATTTATGTACGTATTTCATTTTTTTCATTTTCAATAGATTCTAAGAACGTGTATTCTCATCTTGATTATGGGGTATTGTGTGTAGATTGATCCACAATGAAATACCTTATAAATTCTGTTGTGTTATACTAAGTGTATAACACAACAAAACGTGGAGAAACTGAAAGGGGTCGGAAAACGTACCTATGGGCCTGTAGTTTCAGCCGAGCTGGACGGCAAACCTGGTAAATGGTAATTTAGCTCTGTCCTGACCTGTACAGCATGTTGGTCAGCGTGAAAGTTGAGACTTACAACCTGACCTGTGAGTTGGCATCCCTTACTCTGTATTTGATTAGCCTTATAGTGCTCCATTGATGACTTCCAAATCGCATTACGGAGCTAATACAATCAGTCACGGATAAGTCAAGTTCAGAGCAAAAGGATCTAACAGAAGGGAGTGAGGGATGTGGAGAGAGACCTGCATGTGGGACATACATTAGCTTTTTAAATGTTCTGATAAACCTAGTGACTTAGCCTTTGACATTTCCGTAATGTTGAAGACATCCAGAGCAACTTATTTTGTAGTAGCACATGTGTCTGTCGGTCAAATACTGAGTATCAGAAGGTTAATCTATTCAGTGCAATTTAGCATAGCACATTAAACAGTCATACTGTGAGAATACAACGAGCTGCCCTTGATAAGTCTTATCCGATGTTTAGGGTAGTATTATTGCTGTGAATATTACAGTAGGAGAGTGGATCTTACACCAAACTAAGGTGTTATTAAAGCAGCACTATACTGTTCAGTTCCGCATCAATGCCCAATAGAGAATAAAGTTCTGAGTAATAATGTGAAAAATAGAATGAACTGTTCCAAGAAAACACGCTAAGTTCAACGTTATTCTTTGCCTTGCTAACTTTACTAGCGTATAGTTCCTGGTTACTAGTCTTATCACCTTGCTAACTTTGCTAGCGTATGGTTCCTGGTTACTAGTCTTATCACCTTGCTAACTTTACTAGGTTCCTGGGGTTTTAGTCTTCTTTAACGTTTTTGCGGTTGTTTTAGCAGATGCTGTGCAAGACAAGAGAGAAACTGGCAGTTTGACTCACAGAAGGAGATTGGCGGGAGTTTGCTGAAACAGCATTGGCCAGAAAGTAGAGGCTCCAAACATTATCAATGGATATTGACTGAACTGTCTGTGTTGCTAAAAACCTTTATAGGACCTTATTAGCCTACAAAACATGTTTTTACAGAAAAATCCTACCTTGTGCAGCTTTAAGAATTATCTTTGCTTCATGGTGAGACACCAAAGTCCAGAAATGTAGATAAATATAAATTTTTTAAATTTTTCAGAGGGACTCTTGTTGCTCAATTTGATAAGAAAAGGTCATGAAAGCTTGTCTGATGTTGAAAGACAATACACACTACGTTCTGTCCTCCTTCAAGGATTAGTACTGAAGACCAGTCACCACACAGGAGGACGTTTGCGGAACTGAAACACCTTAAAGATGGTATCTGGATCTTTTGCTAATAACATGTGGCGCAAAATCTCACGTTAGGAACATACAGACGCATTAACGCTAACTAGATGAGGCCATGAACATTTCCTTGATAAAAGGAATGTCAAAATGACATAAAATAATAGTTGGTTGAATAAACATCATAGTAGCTGTATGTTTCATGCCTCTAAAAGCAATGCAATGGACTGAATGGTAATAACAAAGAAGTAAAAGTGCGTCGGTTATGTGTTAGTGATAATAACTACGTGTGTGATTATAACTGAGTGTTCGTGTACAGTATGAGTGTGCCTTCCGTTTCATTCCTTACCCCAACCTGGCCTTGAACCTAGCTGGCCATTTGACACCTTCACAGGCCCTGGCTGGCTTCATTATCTAGAGCAGGTCTGGTCAGGTGGGGAGCAGAGCCAGAAGTCTCATCCATCAGCTTCATCATTCTGCCTACATTTTCACAAGCAGGTGTACACAATCAGATGCACACACACACACACACACACACTCACACACACACAGATACCCACATTTATGCCCACTGTCTCATTCTTCCTCATATTGCATGCTATCCACAGATGTTGTTCAGCAAATTTCCTGCACATTAGGCCTCATTTCTGTCTAGTCACCCTTTTTATTATCTCAGTCTATTTCTCCCTCTCTCTCCCCCCTCTCCCCCACCCCTCTCTCTCTCTTTCTCTCCCTCCCTCTCCCCCTCTCTCCCACCTTTCTCCCTCACTCTGTTGTGGGCTGTTTGCCTCTCTCTCTTCCTCCCATCTCCATTCCTGTGGCGTATCGTAAACATTTCAGTCCCACTAAACTGCTGGGCTGTCTGATTTATTCATCCCTGTCTGTCCTCCTAATCTGTGCTGTTCATCTGTTCCTCTCCTCTTCATCCGTCTCATCCATCCGTCTCTTCCATCCGTCTCATCCATCCGTCTCCTCCATCTGTCTCCTCAGCATCCGTCTCCTCTCCAGCTGTCTCCTCTCCATCTATCTCTATTTTCCTCCTCTTCATCTCTCTCTGCTACATCTCTCCTTTCTTCGACACCTCTCTTCTTTCTTGTCTATCTTCACTCAACATCTCTACCGGCGTTGGGTTTCCTCTTCCACCATCTCCTTATCTGTCGATCTTTACTTTCTGTGGCCTCTCATAACCCCATCTCTGTTACTCACACTTCTCACTAACTCTTATTTCCCTACATATCTCTGCTCTTTCTCTCTTGACCTTCAGTGTGTCCCTCTTCCTCTCTCTCTATCTCTCTGAACCCAGGTGGTCAGCATGTTTGTCAGGGTTGTTATGTATGTGTGTGTGTGTGTGTGTGTTGATTGGTGTTTCGGCGCCGGCAGTGTGAGTGTGAGGACCAATTTTATTTTCTCTTTGTAGTGCAGCAGCTGTCCCCTGGGTGTAGTTCCAGTGGAGACAGTTTACTTTCAGCCTGGCATTGTAGTGGTGTGATTGAATGCAAATCGTCAATTTCTTCCCGTCCGCCGTAGATGCATTGATAACGTGTGACTCCGCGCTGCTGGAGGGACATAAATGCATAGCAGTCTCACTGTGTGTTTGTAAAGCCTTACCTGCACCGTACAGCAGCCTTGTGATCCCCTCTAATGACGTCTCACAACAGTAACACTGTCACTGACCTCTAAAAGACCCACTAACAGCTCCCCGCCTCCCTCTACATGACCTCCCTTGACCAATACGCCATCCCCTCGGTGGGCTCCGCCCACTCCACTCTCTGATCTCACACTGTCTGGACATTTTTGGGCATCATCCTCAGGCCTTTAAAATTGTTTCTCACAATCACTAACACTAGAGGAGAGGAGGAGGAAGAAGAACAATTACATGATGACACAACCCTGTTCTTGTATATGGTTTGACAATGAGGTAAACTGGACCTAGAGTACGGCCGAACCTGAGCCGTTTCAATGTTGCATCAATTTTCTAGACTTTCAGAAATGAGTACAGGTTACTTACTTAAAACCAATCTCACCCCGGTGCTGATCAGTCTGTTTGATATTCTCTGAATCTGTATGGAATAGCACGAACAGGACATTCAAGGAAAATTACTCTAACTTTATAAGTACAGTTTTCGTATTCTAAAATGAATTTGTTCTTCTTTTTGTAGATTTGAGAGACACCAGTTGATGGTGTTAGACTGTGCAGGATTTCTAGGGGCCAAGACCTAGCCATTATGAACATGGTTGTTGGAAAGCAATCGTATATGTTCAAATAAATCCAGTCAAGAAAGATTATTGAAGACTATTGAATTTTTATTGTACAAACTGTCAGAAAATAAAGTAGGTTGTCCAGGTCAGCAACTGAATGCTGTGACAGAATAAACATTTATTTGTGTGTAAGGTTAAGTCTGGGTTATGTGTTTAGGTTAAGTCTAGGTTATGTGTTAAGGTTAAGTCTGGGTTATGTGTTAATGTTAAGTCTAGGTTATGTGTTAAGGTTAAGTCTGGGTTATGTGTTAAGGTTAAGTCTAGGTTATGTGTTAAGGTTAAGTCTCGGTTATGTGTTAAGGTTAAGTCTGGGTTATGTGTTACGGTTAAATCTGGGTTATGTGTTAAGGTTAAGTCTGGGTTATGGTCATTATGGTTTGAGGTTTGATAAGTGTGTTTGTAGTTTTGAAAAAATGCAATACATATTCAGGAATCAGAGGTGAAGAAAACTGTAAATACCGTTGTTTCTCCTAAACACACCTCTCTCAGCAAATACTAAGGAAAAACAATCAATATGTTGACAGAAAACACTATTCTTTGTTATGCAGAAACGCTAACCTTATGAACATGGTTGTTGGAAAGCAATCGTATATGTTCAAATAAACCCAGTCAAGAAAAATTATTCAAGACTATGGCATTTTTATGGTACAAACTGTCAGAAAATAAAGTAGGTTGCCCAGGTCAGCAACTGAATGCTGTGACAGAATAAACATAGAATTTTTTACTAGGAACACTTTCTTTCCTTTTGTCTTCTTGGGGTAATTTTCAAGTGTTGGGTGAATTAGAGAGAAAATCCACTCATACTAATTAATAATTATCCCTGGTTTTCTGTACTCTTCAGCATTTCCTGTAGAGATAATTTACAGCCTATAATTTGCTGCGTTTCTGTGACTTTTGAGGGCAAAGAGCATATGCCAGATAATATGGTTTTCAATGTGTCATTTATTTGTGTGTGAAGTTAGTCTAGGTTATTTGTTAAGGTTAAGTCTAGGTTATGTGTTAAAGTTAAGTCTAGGTTATGTGTTAAGGTTAAGTCTAGGTTATGTGTTAAGGTTAAGTCTAGGTTATGTGTTAAGGTTAAGTCTACGTTATGGGTTAAGGTTTAGTCTGGGTTATGTGTTAAGGTTAAGTCTAGGTTATGTGTTAAGGTTAAGTCTAGGTTATGTGTTAAAGTTAAGTCTGGGTTATGGTCATTATGGTTTGAGGTTTGATAAGTGTGTTTGTATTTTAGAAAAAAATGCAATACATATTCAGGAATCAGAGGTGAAGAAAACCTAAATACCGTTGTTTCTCCTAAACACACCTCTCTCAGCAAATACTAAGAAAAAACCACCAATATGTTGATAGAAAACACTATTCTTTGTTATGCAGAAACGCTAACCCTGTGGTTACACCAAAGTTACCTGATCAAAACTAAACATTCTCCCAATGAATGATGCAGCACCAAATTACTTTACCGCTTTTTGGGCCAGTGTGTTTTTTCTGTAAACAATGACTAGCCTGGAGCCATCCAAGTGTCTTCACAAACGTGCAAGTGGTGTCTGAGCTATTGCGCGTAACGTACCTACAGAGACGGAATGCGCAAGCGCCTACCCAGACTTTCAGAAGTGCGATGTTGTGACGGTCGGCGTGTATAATGAGCGGGATCAAGGCACAGGTGAGTTCCAATAGGTTCGGTTTATTAGCAAACAGACACTAAATAAGCCTCGTAAGGCAATCGGTAAACGGTACACGTGCACGCAGGCACAAAAATGTAAACTGAGAAACAGAGTTTCAGTAGTCCGCAGTACAAAGAAACATGTACTGGGGAAGACACGTAACAGCGACAGTAACACACACGGAGACAAGACACACAGGGGTGTAAATACCCAGCTAAGTGGGTACAGCTGAAGGGAATCAGGGAGGGGTGCCTTCACAGGACATGGGAAACAGGACAAACATACACGATGGTGCTAGAAGGCCGGCAACGTCGAACGCCGGGGACTCACGCGCCCGGAGGTAGACCCACCACCAGGAGGCGACGTGACAGATGTGCAATTTGCGACTGCGGCCACTCCTCGTCACGACTCTTCCCTAACAGGTTTGGAAGAGTTGAATACCTCGGTGTTTCCTCTGATACCCGTATAGACACATTTTCATCTTATCTTATTGCTTGATCCACAGCAAAGTATTCGCTGGCCATCAACCGAGACCGAGCCTGAACTAGTAAATGACTCGGGCCTGTGGAACCCAGGGTTTTAGTCAACGGGCCTTCTGACCCCTCAGTGTAACAATGCTGCAGCACAGACAGTTAGGGACATCCTGTCAGTTTTATACTTGACATTAGTATCTAGAACCGTGACCGTGAAATGCTGTGGCCTCCTGAGCGTGACCCCAGGGGTCGGGAGTCCCACCTACACCACCTGTGTCCCTGTTCTTTCCCTAGTTTCTATGGTACTGTCGCTGCCTCAAGCGCTGTGTCCTGATTGGACGAGGTATATGGTCATCAGAGCTGGTCCTGTGTGTGCGTGTGTGTGTGTATATGTGGTGTGACTGTTCCTCGGTGTGTGCTAGTTTGAGCCGCAACTACCGCTGACACTGAGTATTGGCAAGATGGAGTTGTGGCGTGACCCAAACATCGGTGATAGGGAGGTCATGATACATGATTGTATGATTGAATCAAATCGTTTTTTATGTTGAATGACGTTGGATGTAGTTCTCTTCATGGCTCAAAGGGCAAAGTGGAGGATTGTCTGTGACTGCAGCCAGTGTGTGTGTGTGTACGCGCTTGTGTGTCTGCGTGCATGCAGGGTGGCCCTTATTTCCATGGTAACTCTGATCCAGCTGGGTTGATGAAAGTATGTCTCTTCCAGACACCTGTGTGTGTTCTCATTACCGCTCTGTGTGTCGTCCACTACAACAGGAAGGAAAAGCTGGCCGGAAACAAGAGAGGGGTGGAGGGGTGGGAGGAAAATAGGGAAGGGAGACGGGAAGAAAGGAGCAAAAGAGTAAGTGGGGAAAAGGTCAGAAGGAGAGGGATTTGTGCCAGGTTCCTCCTTATCCTGGCAGCCAGAAAGAGAGATGATTGATAAGGAAAACCCTGGTGCGTGTGAGTAGAAGGATGCAATCAGATGGAGACGGGTACTGTAATGGTGAGGGAAAACCAAATGTCTCCGACCACCCCATCTGCTCCGGCAAAGGTGTCCCTTAATACATCTTTATTTCACTTCTTTAATACACCTTTTAAAACCTTTCACACGCCTCTATAAACCTTTAATACACCTTTATTTAGCTTCTTTAATACACCTCTATAAACCTTTTATACACCTCTATTCGACTTCAATAGTACACCTCTATAATCCTTTAATACACCTATATAATGCTTTAATATGCCTTTTTTCACCTTTAATACACCTCTATAATCCTTTAATACACCTCGATTTAGCTTCAATAATACACCTCTATAATCCTTTAATATACCTTTAATCAGCTTTTCTAATACACATCTATCAACCTTTAAAATGCCATTTTCACCTACTTTAAACAACATGAGAGCAGTAAGGCACCTCAGGGGTATATGATATGCTGTATTGACAATGTACCATAATTAAACGCTATGTGCAGGGACTCCTCGATGCATCGTGCCTAAGAACACCTCTTACCAGTGGAGTATTGGCCATAAGCCCCACCCCCATTGTGCCTCATTGTTTACATATACCACAGCTAGCATTCAGGATTCAGGCCACCTGGTCCTCAATTGGCAATATTGCACGTCACTGCAATATTCTCGTGTATTCCAGTATAACTCTATGTATAGATAGTTGTCTTATGCCAGTTATGCACAGCGGTATGGTCCACACTGATCTCTTAAAACAAAACCACCACCGCATAAAAGAGCAAACATGGATGCTTTTTCTGGAGATTATTTCACCTCTACGCAGTTTGAGACTGACAGTAGCTTTAGGCTACTTCACGGGTGACTTGGCTGGGAAAGGTTGTTCAGGATTGTGATTGGCGGATCCATTTTTATATGTGCTCACGCTGCAACCAATGAGCGCTACGCTAGGAAATAATCTGACAGACAGAGAAGATACAGCGTTGTTTTTGTCTAGGAAGTAAACCATGAAGTAAACCACTCACAGAAAGAACATTTGGCATCATTCTTTTTTAACTCAAATTTATGAAGTTAACTCAATTAATCGCCCAGCCCTAACACACACACACAACCACACACAGACAGATGGATGCAGATGCAAACAGACACACACCAGGCTAGCGCCATGCCTAAGGGCCATATCTCTTCTCTCCCTGACCTTCTTTCCAGCCACTCTTACTGGACACAGGCCTCCTCCCCTCCCCTTCACAGACAAAGCTGGTGGTCTCCATGTAGACACACACAGACACACTAATTTTAGAACAAATAATGGCACCCACTAGATTAGCTTGATTGGTTATGTTGGCATTGCAAGCATTTGTGTGGGTGTGGGTATGGTAAAGATCACTTCCTGTTATTGACTGATTACAGCTGTAGCGGATCTGAGCGTGTCTGTGAACACGGGTGTGAAACAGAGAACCTGTCCTAACAGCTAGTGATGAATATTGTGCTGATGTGAGGACAATAGGCCATGCAGCCACAGGGAGGCCATAGGAATTGAACTGCCTTTCTAATAGATCATATTAGTTATGATAGCAGGTTGCTAGGTTATTCTCCTATTATAAAGACCATGTGACTCTCTCTAGCATGCTCTGTCTCAGATCTGGTATACTGTTCTGTGTGAGACCCTAAGCTTGCCGTACTGAGGGTTAGGGTTAGTGTGGGAACTCTAAACAATGTATCTTACTGAGCTAATTTCCCACGGCCCTCGCACACACACACACACACACACATGCATATACGCAAACAAACACACATACTCTACATGCATGCGTTTTAGACTGCGTATGTGTGTACATTATTTTCTGTATGAGGCTGTGGTGTGTATGTATGACATGTATGACATGTGGGACATGTGTTGTGGTGTGTGTCTGTGTGTGTGTTTGTGTGTTGTGGCGTGTGTGGGTGTGTCTGTGTGTGTGTCTGTGTGTTGTGGTGTGTGTGTGTGTGTCTGTGTGTTGTGTGTGTTGTGGTGTGTGTCTGTGTGTTGTGTGTGTTTGTGTGTTGTGGTGTGTGTGTGTCTGTGTGTTGTGGTGTGTGTCTGTGTGTTGTGTGTTGTGGTGTGCGTGTGTGTGTGTCTGTGTGTTGTGGTGTGCGTGTGTGTGTCTGTGTGTTGTGGTGTGCTGCGGCCCCCTCCCATATGTTACATAAGAAGATTATATTAGATACGTTTTTTTTCAGGAGAGTAGACAAACAGTGGTGTTACTTGGTTTGTGTTGGTCGCATGGTCCCATGGTCTCTCCCCTCCTCGGAATCCCCATTAATTAAACCTCCTCTCAGCAAACCCCAAGCGGCCATAACAATAGAGCCCTCTCACAGAAGAACCCCCATTCAAATTGAGCTCTGTCACAGAAGAACCCCAATCACAATAGAGCCCTGTCACAGAAGAACCTGCATCACAGTAGAGCCCTGTCACAGAAGAACCCCCATCATGGTAGAATACGCATCACAAAAGAACCCTAATCCCAATAGGGTATGTCACAGAAGAACCCTCATCACAGTAGAACACTCATCACAGTAGAGCCACAACATAGTAATGCCCCATTTACAGTAGAGCCTGAACAAAGTAGAGCCCACCACAGTTGAACCCCATCACAGTGGGGCCCCATCACAGTAGAGCCTAAATATTCTACAGCCACATCACAGTACAGCCCTCATCACATTAGAGCCTGAACATAGTAGAGCCAATCACATTAGAGCCCGAACATACTGGAACCCCGACAAATTATAGCAACACTCACAATGAAACACTGTATAGAGCCCCCAGCTCTAATCCCCAGCCATGGCTTCTTTCTTCTTCTTTCTTCAGTTCTCATTTCAATGCTTGCCAAAGCAATACTATAATAACATCAATCATAATCTCTGTAACCTCCATCTCCCCCCACCGTCACTCCGTCCACCCCTCTGCATCTCTGTCCATCCACCTGTCTCCCTTTTTCATTTTCCCCTCAGTGTGCGTTTCTGTCAACACCCTGCCCTTTCCCTCCCTCTCTCCCTCCCTCTTTCCCTTCCTCCCTCTTGTGCTTTTTCTCTCATCTTTCTCTCATTCCAAGTGTCACATAGCAGTCTGCTGGGATTTCAGGGACAAATCCAGAGATGTTGTTTTGGTGGGCTTACATAAGAGACCATTACTTCAATCCATTTGATTGGCATTATTACCTTCTGATCCACTGAGGCAGATTACAGTTATTCTGTTAATGCCATTATGAACCTGCTTCTCTAAACTCCCCAGTTAACCCTTACAGGGTTAGAGTCAGGGTTAGGTTCTGGGTTAGGTTCAGGGTTAGGTTCTGGGTTAGGTTCAGGGTTAGGGTCTGGGTTAGGTTCTGGGTTAGGTTCTGGGTTAGGTTCAGGGTTAGGGTTAGGGTCTGGGTTAGGTTCAGGGTTAGGGTCTGGGTTAGGTTCAGGGTTAGGGTCTGGGTTAGGTTCAGGGTTAGGGCCTGGGTTAGGTTCAGATTTAGGTTCAGGGTTAGGGTCTGGGTTAGGTTCAGGGTTAGGGTCTGAGTTAGGTTCAGGGTTAGGTTCAGGGTTAGAGTCTGGGTTAGGTTCAGGGATAGGGTCTGGGTTAGGTTAAGAGTTAGGGGTCTGGGTTAGGTTCAGGGTTAGGTTCAGGGTTAGGGTCTAGGTTAGGTTCAGGGTTAGGGTCTGAGTTAGGTTCAGGGTTAGGTTCAGGGTTAGGGTCTGGGTTAGGTTCAGGGTTAGGTTCAGGGTTAGGGTCTGGGTTAGGATCAGGGTTAGGTTCAGGGTTAGGGAGATTAGGCCTGTTGGTCACCCTGTTGACATCTTTCTCCTTCAGCTTTGCTAAACTCCAGGGTTCTGCATAGATCTGAATGGATAAGATCAGGTAATATGCTCTGATTTGGCTGTCTATTTCCCTATACTCTCTATCCCCATAACAGACTATATCCATATCCCAGTATGAATCCCCAACCCTGTCTATATCCCAATCCCAGTATATATCCCCATTCCAGTCTATATCCCTCTCCAAACCGTCATCCCGGACCCCACCCGGTGCCCTCATCCAAACCGTCATCCCGGACCCCACCCGGTGCCCTCATCCAAACCGTCATCCCGGACCCCACCCGGTGCCCTCATCCCACTGTGGCTTGGAAGTGGATTCCCCCTCTGGTCCCAGTCCACCCAGATCCAACTGGCACTGACCCCACCTCCTAAACCCATCCCTCTCCTCCCCCTGCCCTCAGCTGTCATCTTTCCCCCGTCTCTCTCTCTCTGCACCCGCCCTTCTTTGACTCTCCCTGTCCTCCATCCAAGGCCACAACCACTGCCTCCCCCCCTTCTCTCTCTCTCTGATGAGATAAGGCACTCCATTCTGTCTGCCTTCAGTACTCCTCTTTTTCCTCCCCCTTTCGCAATTTCCAGCCCCCATCCCTCTGTGCTCCTGCTTTTCTTCCTATTTTTCTTCTCTGCATTGGTGTTTATAGTTTTGGAGCGCATTTCAGATAGAGGGTAATGAGGGTAGATCAAGCATTGTTTATGTTGACAGTAAGACGTCTGATGTGACGTTAGCCTAACGTGTGTAAAAGTTTAGATTAGCAGTGTGTGTAAAAGTCTAGATGTTATGACCTCTCCCTTCCTCTCCTCTCTTCTGTCCATCCTTCAGACCCTTCCTTCCTCAACTTCTCCTCTCTCCTGTCAGTTCTCCACACGCTTTCCTCTCCTATTCATTGTCTTTATTCATTAACGGAGACAAGAACTGCTTAGTAATTCATAGCACCAGATACTTTAGTGGGCTGTCTCCTTCGTAGACACACGTGGCGTTCGCTTGGTCCTACTGGATGGACTTTAAACCAATCACAACAGTATACGGTCACTTACAGAAACACTTGACCCGGCGGCGTACATAAATCCCATCAGCCTCGGCGGTGGCTGGGCGTCGTTGGGAGTCCATACATAAGCTGAGGAGATCGAGAGGGGCTCAGGACACATTGCCCTTGGAGGACACTTTAACAGAACACAGATGCTCTGCAACAGGAGAGTGACGGTCTTCAGAATCGCACCCTTTATCCCATGTACTGCAGTGCACTACCATGGATCAGGAAACAATAGTACGCCATTTGGGACGCACAAGGACAGTCACACGGTTCTGGCGGAGCACAAGTAGGCAGGCAACATTGTGTAAGTGTGTGTGTTTGTGTGTGTTTGTGTGTGCACGCTAGGCTTTGGTAGTCACAGCCACTGCAATCACACAGGAAATGGGTGTGACACTCACAGCTTGCGCTGAGGGGGGTGGATTACCATGAGGGTGGGGGGTACAAAAACACACATCCGAGTTTGTAAGAACATCTACATGTTTGTAATAGTTTAAAAATAGATTTGAGTAGATTTTAAATAAAGAAATCTGGTAAAATAAGCGGATACATCACCCACGTCTGTGTGTGTGTGTGTGTTTTTTGGGTGGATGGGTAAGTGAGGTCAAAGTAATGCAGTGTGGTGTGGACCTCAGTGGTCCCAGTCCCCCTTTCCACACCTCCTCTCCAAAAGCACCTCCCACCATTCCATCACCCCCATGTCCTCCCCTTCCTCCTCTCCTCCACGCCCTTTCCTCCTGGCCCTCCCCCAAAATATACAGTATTAATAATGCCTGACACTAGTATGACACTAGTATACCGTATTAATAATGCCTGACACTAGTATGACACTAGTATACCGTATTAATAATCCCTGACACTAGTATGACACTAGTATACCGTATTAATAATGCCTGACACTAGTATGACACTAGTATACCTTATTAATAATGCCTGACACTAGTATGACACTAGTATACCGTATTAATAATGCCTGACACTAGTATGACACTAGTATACCATATTAATAATGCCTGACACTAGTATGACACTAGTATACCGTATTAATAATGCCTGACACTAGTATGACACTAGTATATCGTATTAATAATGCCTGACACTAGTATGACACTAGTATACCGTATTAATAATGCCTGACACTAGTATGACACTAGTATACCGTATTAATAATGCCTGACACTAGTATGACACTAGTATACCGTATTAATAATGCCTGACACTAGTATGACACTAGTATACCATATTAATAATGCCTGACACTAGTATGACACTAGTATA
>JACXGK010007765.1:0-24299 GCA_016801125.1 Novumbra hubbsi
CGAACGCAGAGACAAGACACATGAGGGATTAAATAGGCAGGCAATGAGCCGCAGCTGTTTGGAATCAGGGAGGGATGCGTTCACAGGACATGGGTAACAAGACAAACACGGACGGTGGTGCCTAGAAGGCCGGCGACGTCGAACGCCGGGGTGCCACGCGCACAGGGGAGTGGCCTCCACTAGGCGGTGACGTGACAGTATTTGACAATAAAATACTTGACTTTGCATCCTGTTAAGCAAACTGTGGCTGTGAGAAAAAAATGAATGCTTCTTTTGGCTAGGTTAGAAAGCAAAGATCAGTGTCTATGGGAACCTTGAAAAGCACTATACAAATAAAATTTATTATTATTATTATTATGTAAAATGAATAGCCTACTTTTTTCAGATATGACTACTGTTGTTAAAACGGAAACTGGTTAGAACCTTGTGCATCTGGAAATTAACTATTGAGATCTGTGGACTAACTAGAGATCTGTAAAAGCCCTGATAAACTAAGAACCTATGTCATATTGGTGACAATTAGGTGTTTACTCTTATAGCTGGTTGCTCAGTTTTGTGGTGCTCTGTGTATTTTGCTGTGTCAACCAATCACAAGTTAGTATTGCTAGGGGTTGAACTGCATGTATTACTTGATCATTTCTGTTTTTGGCTCCAGAAAGAGAGCATGAAAGTTGAGTCTCTGTAACCATAGCAACAGAAGCTCTGCCCTAAACCTGCTACCTACTAGTGCCTTACACATTTTTGTACTTCGAATAGATCGTTTAGATTAGTCAGAATCCAAAATATTGAAATACTATTGTTTTTCAAACAGTTAATCATCAACTCCAAACAGTTAATAATTTATTTGGTCAACGTACTCAAGCTGTACATGTCCCATGTAACCCAATACAGTTCTGCTTTGACTGTTATATCGTTATAAGTTGTTATAAGTCAACCGATTTCTCCTAAGTAATAATTTAAGTAACACCAATGCTGCAGCAGTTGATTGGAAGTCCGAAGAACTGAGAAAGTAAATTTGCAAGTGATAGTGTAAATATGTAATTGTCAAATTGGTCTACACACGTATGTGTGATTATCAATACTTTATTGGGGACTTTACTGCAACTCTAAGGATATTAGAGTTGCATTAGGTCCATTGCATGTACATGTATAGTGTTTTATTCAAACCATACAGTGCTTTTTATGGTGTGTTCTACTTTGTTGTGGACCCGATGGGAGCAAGAAGATCCTGGTAGCAAATAAAAACGAAATATAATCTCTTTTGCAGAAAACATCTGCATGATCGTTGTCGGTGCTGAAAACAAATTAAACAAACAAAGAAATTGTGCTTCATCTTATGACTCCTTGATAACACCTCCTCTCATTGTCTGGTGGACCTTTTTATATGTTGTCTGTTGGATCTTTGCATCATAGCCATTCTGGTTAAGAGAAGCTGGATATGTTCAGGGAACCCTTCACAGAATAACTTCAAATTAGCGGTCAAGAAGAAATAACTCTGACCCAAAAGATCTCAGCTAATCATTTAAATCGTTCACATCTTGGAAAGCAGGGAGGACGTACGTACATTCACATCTCTTTAATTAGCCATGTGCTTGGCTACATTGCGAATCTACAGTGAAGCGAAGAACTATCTTCGACGGTTTAAAACAAACACATGCAGGCTCATGCACCACAAGATCGAATTGAGCAGGTCTTGAATTAAAACTGTCCCCCAACCTTCACTTGTCCCAGTTTCTCCTCTTGTCGCTCGTCCTGTTATGTTGCTTTATGCCTGCACTTAATGTGTTCTGGATTCTCTGCCTCGTTTGGGCTGTGAGCTCCTCTGAAAAGACAACCACAGTGGCTAATTCCGATGCCTCCCACGCTACTATGACTTATAACTCTTATGTTCTGCATATGATGCATAAACACACACACACACAAGCATAATCACAGACATATCTTCTGTTGAACCTACTAGTCCTTACAGCTTTAAAGTACGCAGGGTGGCTGTGCGATACGGTCATGAAAAATGACTTAAAACTTGCATTACCGTCAGTACAGGAACCGAGCTGCACGCACAGGCATACTACCCCGTCCTTTTGATTTTGCAATTCAGAGAATGACAAATTGTTTGGATTTGGATAGGAAGTGGTACGCTATGCTTAGATCTATTTTATTTCAGTTGGATTGTGGAGCAGTGCCTGCGCGTGTGTTGGAGGGATGGGGCAGACAGGAAAGCACCGTGCTGTGAGCAACACGACATCAGACCTCTGAGGAGAGAGAGAGATGAATGGAAGGGAGAGCAAGTGACTGAGGGATGGTAGAAAAGAAGGGAAGATAGATCAAGGGATGACGAGAGGGAGATAAAGGCTGGAGGCAAGGCTGTGGGGAACGGTGATGGCATAGCAAGAAAACTGGGGTGGAAAAAACAAAGAAAGCATGAAACACGAGCAAGCAGACAAGTGTGTGCAAGTGAGTCGGACAGAGAACGGGAGGACAAGAGAAGCCAAGATAAATAGGGTGAAAGAGAGAGCAAGAACGAGTGAACAAAAGGGTAAAACAGAGACATAGTGGGAGGCGAATGGCAGTTTGGTTACAATCGATTCCAGCAAGACGGCAGTTCAACACAGACAATTATACAGATTGACCAGCCGACAGACGTCATTCCTCCCACCTGCCCTTAGGCTACAGTACATGGTGGCCACGGGCCATGAACCATGGTAGCCTGGCATCGTCATGGTGACGGGACAGGCGCGGGCCTAGCGGTCGATGCCCCACTGCTCCTGACAGAAATTAGGAAGAGCGAGGGGATGAGACCTCAGTGTTCCCCCAACGCTGCCCACGCCGAGCGGACGGATAGGGAAAGGATTTCATAAGAAGAGAGGGATGGACGGAGGAGGCGATGCGGAAAGAGAGGGAGGAAACAACGTGTGGACAAGGACACACGGAAGCTTCAGCTGGGGCCCTATGTGATGGAAGAACAGAGCCTTGAGCGGATGCAACAAACAAGTCATTTCATCTGTCTTCTGTGGCTGGCTGACTGCACCAGCCTGGGCCAGCCAGTGTGGTGAAATTAAAGCAGTGCATGCCATTCACTCTATATCATTTACTCCCTCTCTCTCTTCCTTTCTTTCTTTCAATCTCTTCCTAATCTGCTTCATCTATGCTAATTTCTGTCCTCCTACTCTCTCCACACTTGAGGCCTTTCATAATTCTTCAAACTCACGGGACACCTCCAACTGCCTGCTGGGCCCCTCACCTAAACACATACTGCATCATGGACCATTGGAGAACCAGCATTACGCCCACACGTGTGCACGCACACACACACACACGTGAACACAGAGGAACAGCCTGGCACTCACCAGGGAGAAAAAAGAACATAGGGAGGGAACGAAGAAAGGAGGGAGGAAGCGTGAAAGAGTTAAGTCCCTATGAAATTTGTTGTTGTCAATTACATTTTGTCCATTTACATTTTCTGTGAATCCATTTTACTCTCAAACGACAGAAAATTTTAAATAAATGATGTTCTGAGGTATATTACATTAAAGTGTTTTCAGAACAGCCAGAAGTCCAGTAAAAACAGATAAATGTAACTTAACATTTATTTCTCAACAGAAGCCTGTTATGTTCTACATCAAGGTATTTGGATTCAGGTCTTTTGTACACGGTGGCACTTCGCACCTGTCCACACATCAATATTGTGGTACATAATGGTGAGGTGTTTTGTGTTGAGCTGAGTTCCCAACTGAGGTACTCTAATATTTTGTGTTGTGTCCCTGTTGAGGAATTGTCTTTTGTAAGTTAACGGTGTGTTACACTTTCATGAAATGCATCTCTGTGTCCATCAAGCTCACAGGAAGCAGTTGAAGGATAAAGTAAGCTCTGCATCTTTGAGAACCGGGTCAGTGCAGCAGCCCTCCAGTAGTCTGAGATCAACATAGGAAGTAAAATATTGTCCTTGTCCACAGTGATGATAGGTCCACTGTTCAACCTGCTCAGAGGATGGGTGTGACAGTGCTCTCAGCCCCTCCTCTCATCCCAATCTTATACAGTTGCCTATCTGCGCACATTCTACCTGTTCCACTGAGCAGGTAGGACAACTTTCACCCTTGTTCAAAAAAGAGTATCTTTTGTCACCTCATCATCAGGGTGCTAGCAAAAATTGTCAGAATCTCAAAACGTGTCAGTTCATGTACCTTTTTCATTGTTGCTTTGCATATTTCCTTCTCCCAGCGGAAGGTCCCATCAACATTTTTGCTATAGTAACGTTATGCACAGCGCGTAACAAGTGAAAATGGGGATCCAAACTGCTACATATAAACTACTTTAAGAAACTCAAACACATACACACGGCATTTAGAGCCTGATGTTCTTATAAATTCATTGCACTTAGAGGGGGTGGGGCATCCGGAATTACTCACCAGGGGGAGCCATAGATGCGAAAGCCCCTCACAGTGACCTCAGAGTCTTGCAGGTAGATGCAGTTGGTGAGCAATGACTGCACATTCTCGTAGTTCTCCGGTTTCAGCTTGGAGGCTGATGGGAAGTAGTAGAAGTCCTGTTTGATCAGGTCAGCCATAAACTCCTGGTCAAATGTCAACTCATGGTTCCCCGCGATCACAATTTTTATGTCGTAGGGCAGGGTACCTATAAGGAAAGAAAACAAATAACCGGTTGAAAAGTAGCATTAAACTGCGGCTTTCAGTATCTTTAAGCCAAAGGCAAGAATGAAAGAGATATGAAGAGAAACAAAATAAACAGTTTAAAAGCAGTCCCAATTCATCCAAAAAACCTCTACAGGTGCAATGGAAGAATTCAATAGGGAAAAAGAGATCCAATTTAATTGAAACAGAATCTCTTTTTCTCTGTCATAATTCCTAGTGCAGATCCATCTTTCTTGGTAACAGCGGTGTCAACAATAATATTTGCTTTGTTCGTTCTCACAAAGACACACATCTCATCTGACAGTCATGATTCTATTAATCACCGGTAAACAAAGAGATAGGAAATCTAATGCTTCACAGAACCTTCTCTGACATTATTTAAAATGCATATATCTCTTTTTCAAAGGATTTGAAAATACAAACATATTCTACCTGCTGATGTTTATTATACTTAAGACCCTTCTACTAAAGCCATTCAGTAATCGTACATTCTGCTGTATCTTCTCTTTCTCCTCCATCTATTTAAGTTTAATTGGCTATTCAGAGAGGGACACAGTGGGGTACAGTCCATCGATCTGCACTGCCGGTCCAACACGGTGGCAGGCCAACACTCGTACATGATCTACATATCCCCTAATATGGGTACATGAAAAAAACATTTTCGGTTGATGAAAGGCCTTCTGAAACGTATGACAAACACTGGAGATGCATCAACGTTTGTCAGGCAGCGCCGTTGACAGAGAGTTCAATCAGTGTGTGTTTTTTTTGACAACTACTGCAAGATCGCTGTGACACGCTGTGAGTGTGTCTGTGTGTATGCGCGTGTGTGTCGTGCTGCTGAAAAGGAGTAATTAAACTCAGCTCTAGCAAAGGCTGACAGCTAAGAGACAGCTCTGTCACAACAGCCAATCAGCGAGCAGTGACAGCTTCCAGAGACACAATGAATGTGTGTGTAGTGAAAAATAGGGTAAAGCTACAAACCTCTTGTTATTCTTGAATAGTTTTTATCCTTTTGCTTGACATGGTCAAAAACCTCAAGCATAGATTAGACATGGAAGACCTAAAAAACAATGGTACCTAATGGCCTTTATGTGGCACAGTTATGACCAGTCTCACTTCAACCCTCATTTCTACTGCCCCGTTAGACATTTGTTTGTGTTTTTCCTCAAGAAAACTTGCCTCAAGGACCCATAAGGTGCCGCAATAATTTACTCCATCATGGAAACCTTTGAAAAAAGTTCTCTCACAAACCAGGAGCCCAAATTAAATGGTGTCTAGGCGTCCTAATTATATGGTGTGTGTCCCGGTTTAAACGTACTTTAAAAAAGCCAGAGGGATTTGTGAAGAGTTATTGATAAAACAATCTAATTTGATCTAATAATCAAATTCTACGCCTCCTTTTAAATCTATTTCCAATGGCCTACCAATTTGAAACCATTTAGGGTAATAGAAGATTAACCATTTAACATTTGGCATTGAAATATAAAAATTAAACAAGATAACTCAATTACACAAAGCTTTCAATCAGATTAATGGGGCATTATACAGAATGTTTTTCATGCAAAATGTACGTAATAATATTACAGTATTTTACATAATTTCCTCAGCAGAATTTATTTAAGTACATTAAAAATTGCATCCAAAAGGCAATATTATTGACAGAAGACTGGCTTCTGGAAAAGCAGGTACCAGAGTCTTGTTTGACGGTATGGGTTCTCAACACTGCACCATGCATAACACTGGTGACAAAGGTTGGTTTGGTTTATGCTGCACTGTCGCTTATACAGTATGATCGACAAGCACTTTTGGAAGTTTGTTCATCACTGAATACTTTTTCTCTACTTACCGGAGTACTGGCTGTGATTCTTTTGTCTTGGGCACGGATTTGTTTACCAAAATGCAGACAAAAGAGAAAGAAGAGAAGCAAAGGTGCTGGTATCCTTTGTAGATCTCAGAAGAGATATTGCAATCTGTCGCTAACGAGCATTTCACTCGCAAATGTTAATTCTCTGGACAATAAAATGGACGAACTGCACACTCTGATTAACTTCCAGTGGGACATCGCAAACTGCTGTGTGGTGACATTTGTTGAGACTTGGCTAGACTCTATGGTGCCTGACTCGGCCATTACCCCAGCTGGTTTTTCCATCTACTGGAAGGACAGAACTTAGGACTCTTGCTGGGGTTCAGATGTTGCAGTACTTTTAACACACAGTTCACTAGACCTGGAACTCCTAACTATTAAAGAAGGGCCCTTCTACCTTCATCGGGAATTCAGCTCCGCTATAATCACAAAACTCTAAATAGCACACAGGCGTATCAATCGCCTCACTCCCCGACAAGCTCAACACCGGATTGATTCAACTAACACCATTCCGTCTAGAAGGCTTGCTGAGGACCAGGACCACTGCATTCTGTCCCTAGCCATGGCTGACGTGTGGAGAGATTTTCAAAATGTGTACCCACGGAAGGCTCTGATGTTGTTGGTTGAAGGTTCTCATCTAATCTATGATCATTTTGATAACTTGGGCACATAAAATGCTCTGAGGACTTTCTTTGCACATTCAATGTACATTGGCATGTTTTAGTGTACCATACATAGGCACTATTAAACATATCTATAATATAATATTTATATTATATTTATAATATTTAATAATTTGTTTATACTGTCCAAATACCCATTTCCAACAATCTTTGGAATTGATGCTAGTTTACATTTGTTTTCTGTTTTTTGCTTCATGTTTTACCTAATGCATACTACGTAGATGTTGCGTGGCATGTGGTTCAGAATGACATTATATTATATATTGTGAAGGGTCGGAAGCTTGGAGGACCGTAATATGGGTAGGACAAGGACGCACACCTGACAGCAATCACTAACCTTCACAGGTGTATCTAGTTGCAGGCCCAAACCAAAAGGATAAAAGGGGAGGAGACGCAAGGCAGGCAAGGCTGGTTTTGGGTGACCAAGAGAGAGCGGGAGCCGTCATGACTCTGGATATCGAAAAACAAAGCACAACATATGTTTTCGATCGGCTTTACCTACCACCGGAGATTGCTAGATTCCCCTGGGAGTCTGAGATCTGACCAAGATACAGTCCTACATCTAGCGCACTCACATGTCTTGGGGGGGCGCTTGGGACGGGAGAAAACACTAGAAAGGGGGTTAGCACGTTTCTATTGGACGGGAGTATCCAAAGACGTAGCTAAGTACTGCGAGACCTGTGATAAGTGCCAACGCACAGCCCCTAAGTCACACTATCGGAATCCTCTGATTCCCCTACCTATTATAGAGACCCCGTTCGAGCGCATAGCGATGGATCTTGGTAGGACCTTGGTAGGCTCGGGGACACGAATACATCTCAGTGGCGATCGATTATGCTACAAAGTACCCAGAGGCAATGCCAATGTGGTCCATGGCAACGAAAGGGATAGCCAAGGAATTGTTTTTGCTATTCTCACGCGTCGGATTACCAGGGTATTGACTGACCAGGGTATGTACACGCTGGTCCGCACCAGCGTGTACCACCCCCAGACAGACGGACTATGTGAACGATTAAACAAAACCATCAAGAGCATGCTACGGCGAGTCATAGATAAAGACGGGAAGAATTGGGATATGCTGTTACCATACCTGATGTTTGCCCTAAGGGAGGTTCCACAGGCGTCTACGGGCTTTTCACCATTCAAACTGTTACAGTGGGGAGAACAAGTATTTGATACACTGCCAATTTTGCAGGTTTTCCTACTTACAAAGCATGTAGAGGTCTGTAATTTTTATCATAGGTACACTTCAACTGTGAGACGGAATCTAAAACAAAAATCCAGAAAATCACATTGTGTGATTTCTATGTAATTCATTTGCATTTTATTGCATGAAATAAGTATTTGATCACCCACCAACCAGTAAGAATTCCGGCTCCCACAGACCTGTTAGTTTGTCTTTAAGAAGCCCTCCTGTTCTCCACTCATTACCTGTATTAACTGCACCTGTTTGAACTCGTTACTTTTAGAAAAGACACCTGTCCACACAACCAATTAAACAGACTCCAACCTCTCCACAATGGCCAAGAACAGAGAGCTGTGTAAGGACATCAGGGAAAAAATTGTAGACCTGCACAAGGCTGGGATGGGCTACAGGACAGTAGGCAAGCAGCTTAGTGAGAAGGCAACAACTGTTGGCGCAATTATTAGAAAACGGAAGAAGTTCAAGATGACGGTCAATCACCCTCGGTCTGGGGCTCCATGCAAGATCTCACCTTGTGGGGCATCAATGATCATGAGGAAGGTAAGGGATCAGCCCAGAACTACACGGCAGGACCTGGTCAATGACCTGAAGAGAGCTGGGACCACAGTCTCAAAGAAAACCATTAGTACCACACTGCGCCGCCATGGATTAAAATCCTGCAGCGCACGCAAGGTCCCCCTGCTCAAGCCAGCGCATGTCCAGGCCCGTCTGAAGTTTGCCAATGACCATCTGGATGATCCAGAGGAGGAATGGGAGAAGGTCGTGTGGTCTGATGAGACAAAAATAGAGCTTTTTGTTCTAAACTCCACTTGCCGTGTTTGGAGGAAGAAGGAGGATGAGTACAACCCCAAGAACACCGTCCCAAGCATGGAGGTGAAGCATGGAGGTGGAAACATCATTCTTTGGGGATGCTTTTCTGCAAATGGGACAGGATGACTGCACCGCATTGAGGGGAGGATGGATGGGGCCATGTATCTCGAGATCTTGGCCAACAACCTCCTTCCCTCAGAAAGAGCATTGAAGATGGGTCGTGGCTGGGTCTTTCAGCATGACAACGACCCAAAACACACAGCCAGGGCAACTAAGGAGTTGCTCCGTAAGAAGCATTTCAAGGTCCTGGAGTGGCCTAGCAACCTGCAAAATCGGCAGTGTATCAAATACTTGTTCTCCCCACTGTATATGAATATGACTTTGAGGAGCCGAAGTTTCTCAGCGTCATCATATATTTTAAAATGTCTTTGGTTGATGCACATTCATTCGATGGTCGGACATTTCTGTAAAAAAGGAATGCTCAACACTCCTGCCCCACATGTCCTGTAGGCATTAGTTTTATCTTGATTACTGCACTGCCATATCGCTGGATGCTGGAAAAGGTAAACCTGAGAAAGCTAAAGCTGTTCCAGAACAGAGCAAATATAGCATTTATTTAGTATTGAATGAAACAGCAACTCTGACCAAATTGCATTTTACTTTTGAGATCCACAGCCAGAAAAGGACTCAGAGTATTGTTCCTATATAGGTTTCTTATAAGCTTGGACCCTTGTGGGTAGCTTTTCACAGCCACTTTCTCTTTGGGTTTTTAGACTGGGTATCTGTAACAGCACTTTGTGACAACCGCTTATATAAAAAGGGCTTTAAAAAAACATTTGATTTATTGACCCAAAATACTTGTCAGCTTGCATCACATTCAAGGCTCAAACCTATACGCTGGTGGTGAGCTTGGTGCTACAAGATAGCACCCACATGTGTGACTGCCTGAGTCTGTGCATGTATTACATGTTGTTAAAAACAAGTGTTGATCTTGACAATCTTGACCTTTTGACCTCTCAGGAGGTCATCCTTTATAGTAGAATGATGTCCTTTATATTGTGGATTCTGAAAAACCTTAACTAGAAGAAGTTATGTATTGGTTTTTTTTTAGAAACACATTGTATATTACAACATGTAGGTTGTTTTACATCACATTTGGATATCCCCAGGGGTTCACAACAACTATAAGTTGTTTATTGTACACAAATACAGAAAATCTAATAATCTTTCAAAAACTCTATAATATCAACCAAAATTGCCAATTCGGCCTCCCTGTATCAGTGTGGTGGAAACTATACACAAAAATCCAAGATTAGATTTGATTCTGGGCCTATATGTTCCAAAAAGATTGTAGGTTTTTTGAAGAAATCTTGAAATACTGTGTTTTTGTGGTTGAGATTTAGAAGGCTTCTACTTAACAGAAATGTACAACCAACACGTCATTCTTTGCAGCATTTTGCCCCGTACAAGGTGGAAAAAAAGTATGCTTCCACTAGTCCGGAGATGAATAGAAATGTAATGGGTGCTCTTTTTGCCGCAAACGTCCTTTAAATGTAATAAAGTCTTTAGGGATTGGTCTAGAGCAGATGTGGGCAAATATTTTGGCTAGGGGGCCACATCAGGATTTTGAAATGAAATGGAGGGCCACATTTGTTTTTGTAATTTGTTAATTATAATTGATTTGGAGGCTAGAAAAGGGCAAAAGTTAAAACATACATTACATATGTACAGTAGATCCCATATAAGGTGTAAATAGTTAAAATTCTGACTCAGATGTATAAGAATGGGCTGGTGAGTTCGTTCTTAATTCCCCCCAAAATAATTTTATTACATTCCGTGGGCCAGATGGGACGGCCCTCGGGCCATAGTGGCTGCAAATCATTAGCACAAGAACAAGGCCATGTCTGCAATATTCTTAACAATTGGACTCCTTTAAAACCATATTCTGAGTCAAAATGTATTGCTGTGTCATGGCATTGCTTTTAAAATGTTGTATCTATTAATTTTACCTTGACCTGTTGCTGCTAACAGTTAAGAGTCAATTATATAAAGGGGCATGCCAGAGGTGTGTGTACATGTTTTAGTGTGCGAGAGTGTGTGTGCCTGTTGCGCCTGCACGGTTCTTTTATAGCTCCACAGCCAGAAGACGAACAGGTTACCTGCTTTTGAGAAGCCCTAGAAAATGTGTGGGTTGCCACATTTACCACAGAACATTTAAATTAGTAGCTACAAAATACATAGAGGCAAAGTAAAATTTAACAGCTAGCCTGCAAGAAAACATTCCAACATACTGTATTATATGGACACAAGGTGGTTTTCCAGTGTGATCAGCTGCAGGCCTCTAGAGCAGTTGTAAAATACTAGTCCAGCCCACTACGCAGCCATCCCTCAGCCTTTGGGGGAAGAAAGTGTTAATTGGCATTAATAGCCCATTTGTTTAAAAAAAATTATGTGTTCTAACTTGGGCTGTTTAGTCTATTTAGACATTTCCAATCCAAAATGGAATTTATAAACACACCCGCTCATATCCAGTAAAAAAAATTATTTAGTTCTACAGGTTAACAAGGTGAGACAAGCCTACAGGATGCAAATGTGTAAAGAGCCAGCTCAGCCCTTACAATTTTACCATACATTCTTGTTCCTTTCTGTGCCTCTGTTGAAAGGCAACTACGGATTCAAATAAATTAAACTGCCATAATCAATCACGCTTACTGTATTTCTGTTTCAAGTGTTGCTTGTCAATGACAATCACTTCAAAAGCCACTCCTTCTGGATTTAAAAGATACCTTGGTAAAATATACCAAGGTCTCAGATGACTACCAGTTGAATTAATGGGTTAATAAAGCATAGGGCCGCCAATCAGTATTTGTGCTGATCTTTAGCTAGATCCTTGGTTCCCAAATTTCCCAAATGACAGAAAAGAAGAATTGTGGTAGTTAATTGTGGTCTACAATCTGAGTTTCATAGCCAAATGTCTGAGTTTCATAGCCAGCTCTTTTAACACTTTAGTGTCCCAAAAGAGTTTCTCTAGATCACCTACAGATTCATTACAGACTCAGTAACATCAGTAACATTTTAACTATCTATTAACCCTAATCCATACTTGAACCTTAACCATAATCCTAACCATTACCCTAAACCTTATTCTAAACCAATTCTGAAATTATTACGTTTATAGATGCCTGACCATCTAACACAAGGAGTCACAACCGCTTGTCAGGGTTATAGCGACTTGTGTTATGGTCAAGCAACTTCATTGTGAATGTTTGCTGGCAATGCATTACCGGTGTGTGTGAACCAGCAACAAGGTATTATATTGGGTTGAGCAAAACACTACCATATGCTTCTGCTTGTGGATTTCATGCAATTGGGTAAGGCCATAATCATTAAGGCCATAATGAAAAATTGAGGCAGACTGCTTCAGAAGATGTTGCAATCGTAAAGCCAAACCGCTCACCTGTACTGGACGAAAAGATAAACAGGCTGTGCCCTTACAAAGAACACTGCAGAGGGTATGTGCAACAATACTGGCATTGGCATAGCAGAAGCATAGTCTCAACATTTCCAGCTTTGTCAGTGGTTACTATTTTCTTACATTTGAGTGCCGTAGGCAGAGATTATTATTTTGAATTTCCACATATTTTTAAGGGGTCATAACAACTGTTGCAATGGTTAAAATCCAGCCTTTGTTTTCCTGATTGCCTGGATGCACTGATTCCTTGTTCCCCCGAAGAGATGCTGGATGGGCTTTGGAGAGCTAGTGTTTACAATGGATTAGCTAAGACAATATAGAGCTAAACCGGGGACTGCAGTGGTTTGACAATAATATGAAAAAGGGTTTTGACAAAGGTGATTTTGCAGAAACAACCACAATTACAATGATCACTCAGGTCTTGGGAGACGAATGGAGCAGTGAATTTGGCAGACATATTTGGTGTTTGGGATGGAGCCTCCACAATTCAGAAAGATTTGAGGGCTCTACAGCACATGAATAATAACAATGCATATATTCAATGGCCATGAGTTAGAAGTGGAGTTAGGCTGGCTGAACCTAGGTTTAATTAATTCAAGAAAGCTTGAGCTTCACAATTGTGTACTCAGTTCCACAAACATTCAAGGTATGTTAGATGGACAGGGTATGGTAGATGGAATGTAACTCCTAAAGCTCTGATCTAAGGTCAGTTTTGTGTTTTTACAAGGAGCAAAGATGCAACAAAGGCCATTACTAGGAGGATCATATTGGAATACCTTATTTTGCTCCTCATTCTGCATCGCAAGATGCTCATGATGTTTGGAGGTTGATTGTAGGAGGATGTAGTAGTTCAACAAGCGATGTATTCACATTTATAAAATGCTATTTTATTAGGGAGATTTTGGTTAATGAGGTTATCTGAATTGTTTTTGCATATTGTTTGAGTTTAGCAGGAAAAACACCTGAACCACAGTACTCCATGAACGCTACCAGTGAGAAAACCGCATACTTCCAGTACTTCCAGTGGGTAAAAGCAGGATGTGTTCTTCACTCTTTGGAGACAGACTCTCCATACACACATAGTAGATCAATCATTCCCCTCTGAAATCACCAATATATCCTTTCTCCCACATACATAAAGCACAAACATGACAGAATCAAATGCAAAATGCGATGGAGACAAATGCAGTGTTTTTGTGAAAAAAAGAGAGAAAGAGAGCTAATCCAATTAGGCAACATAGCATTGTCTAGTGTTTTAGCTACCATATTTTTCCAGCTTTTGTCTTTGATTTCAAAAGCCGCTTTCAAGCAACAAATAGTTTTAATTTCCCTGTGAATCACCTACACGAAGCAGAAAGCCTTGTTTTTTGTTATCTCAAAAGAATAATCGAATAAAACACGTGTATCCAAAAACACTGTAAAACACAAAAGCATGAGCACAAAGCATAAACAGACACAAACACAGCAAAACGCACAGTAAAACATCCACCAAACTCTGATGCTTGTTTTAGCAGCTCTTTAAAGGACTCACTGTGCAGTCCCTCTTTTTCTATCTTTTATCTACCCTACCACCCCCAGAATTTCATCCCTTCCTCTCTCCATCATTCAGCCTCAGTTAATCTTTCACATTGTATCCCTCATCGTCCAAGCATTAGTGTGTTTGTTACGATTTATTGGCAACCCCGAGTTGGTTTAGGGCTGAGTGATCTGCTGTCTGAAGGGACCAATGCTTTTCTTAAAAAAAATACCCCAAAATCCTCACTTCTTAGAAGCTGAGGATGGCAGTTTATGTGTGTGTGTGTGTTTTGTGTCTTTCTCTCTCTTCCGGTGCTCCAAGCACCATTGTTCTGTTGTTCTGATGGGTGGTCCTTGCCCTTTGAAGAGGAAAATCCCTGTTCTGCCCAAATCCTAGCAGGTCGAAAGGGATTACTGCTATTTGTGAGTGTTTGTGTTTGTGTCTGAAAGCCCAACTTGTTCCGTATAACGTAACAGACAGAGTGGGATTTATAATGGGACTTATATTCTGGGTACTCTACCTTTTGCACAATTCCCAAGTAATGATATGGCCTACAGATGTAGCCGCATTGGTCTGTCTATGGAAAAAATAACTACAGACAAGCGATAACTTGGCTCATAACTTGACTCAACTTGGATTAACATTATAATGCCTTTTCGGTGTTTGTGTAATCCCACCCACCTGGGCATAAAGCCATGAGGCAGATCCTCTATCCTTATTTGCTGTTTAAACACCGCCAACACCCCCTCCCCTCACACTGTGCCACACACAACCCCTCCATATCTATTTTGCCTTCCACACACACACTTCCACTCAAGCAACAAACAAAAACACAGCTTTGGAAGCAAGCAACACACACACAAATACGCCCAGAAACCACCACAAAAACACAATCTACTAAGCAAGCAACACACCACACACAAACACCTTTATGCACACAAAACCTAATGCAAATCCGACAAAGTAATACACCACCATCTCCAGCCTAGTAGGTGGTCTGTCTATTCTCTCCATATCTTTATCTCTTTATTGTTTTTTCTCTACTTCTTTTTCTTTGTCTCTTGCAATGTTCTATACTCAGCCTGGCGCACATAAAACACAGCATCAAAATTCTAGCCAGTCTTGTTCTTTGTTACAATGTCCCAACAATATGCATCCACTGAAAAAAACGGATAAGTTAGTCATTGAGTCAGAACACAGCAAGTGACAGCGTAACATTATTTATGTGTGTAGTGCAGGTTTTGTACTAGGCCCAAAGAAAGAAAAGGGAAGAGAGGAACAGAGAGAAATTAGAGCGAGTTAGGCGTATTGTAAGAAAAAAGGCTTTTTTTTCAACTGGTTTATTTTTAATATCTATTACTTATGTGATTGGGTTTTGGTTTATATGTGAGGGAATAATCAAGCCAATCAGAAGTCAGTTTTGAGCTTTGTGCAGAATGTGCTCCCTCACAACTATTTCCGCATTCTCCACTGAATTGTGAAGTGGTCCCGGCTTATCTGGGAAGTGATGCATACAAATAACACCAACATTTGTCGATGCGGTGCACAGGGGTACAATATGTTCTGAATATTTATTTTCCTGTTTTTGAAATATTGTGTTCTTATATATCTTTTTCAGAGTCTCACTAATGTTTTCTTAGCTAGCTAAATTTGCGCCGTCAGACGATTGTATACAACTAACGCATGCAAGAAACAAGCAGTTTGTTTTTAAAATGGGAAGTACATCACCACCGGGAGTGCAAGTAGCCCATACTGGGTGTATCAGCCTGTTACTGAACCTAGTTATGGTGCTGTTATTGCCCTTGCTTTGTTAGAATGCAATACTTTTGCAGAGCTTGCGTGTGTGTGTGCGCATGCTGAGCCTCTTAGTGAGCGATGTGAGGTAATATTTTTGCAATTTGCATTTGTCAGTATCAAGTCTGTCAATGTTAATGCGTACAGACAGAAGGATGATGATAGTTGTAATTTAAAAATAAATGTATTGCTAGTGTTTTTTGCGATGGTAGGTCTCAGTTCACATTTTGAATGAAAAAGCAATCTTGGGCTTCAAAGGTTTGGTGACCGCTGCCTAACAGCCTTTAATGAAAACACATAAAACCTGACTTTTCTGGCTTTATTTTAACCCAATAAGTGAAAATAAACTGAATGAAATCTGAATATGTATTACAATTAAATCAGCAAAATACCCTATAGGGATAAGTAGACACCCTCCTGAGATAATACCTGTGGAACCATCTTTTGCTGGAATTACAGCTACGAATCTCAGCTATGAGTCCTGCATTTCTTCTAACTTTGCACATTACAATTGTTGGCCTCAGCTGACCACAGCACATTTTTACGTCTTTGGTATTCTACAAATCTATAATGTGGGTTTAGGCAAAGAGTTTTTAAGAGGTTTTTTTCCCTTCCCATAGAGGCCAGATTTGTGGAAATATTGTTATATTGTGGTCACAGGCACACATTGACCAGTCTTTGCCATAAAACCCTAAAGCTCTTTTCGAAGTTGCAATTTGCTTCTATGTAGCCTCTGATCAGCCACATCCAGTTTGGATGAACAGCATGAACTATGCAAGTTCTGGGTTTGGCAATATGCCTTACATTTCTTAATATTGGTCTTAACTGCGCTCATAGGGATAGACTAAGCCTTACCAAAACTTTATCTAATCTATCTTTATCTTTTGAAAGATCCCTTCCACCAACAGTGGATTATTTGCTTTGAATTGCACTACTAAGAAGTGGAGTTCTCTATGAACAACTGTTTTTATTCTGAACTAAGTCTCAAATTGTTCACAGATGTAGGCTTATTAGCTTTATTGTTCATCTGGAAGGTGGTTGGTCATACTTCAGCAATTTTGCAATTCTAAGGGGGTGTTGATTTATCCAAATAGTGTATAATACAGTTTTCAATTAATTTAATTTAAAGATTTTTTTCACTTCGATTTTACATTTTAAAAGGGGGTGGTAACTTTCTATAGCGACAGTATACGCTTTTGGCGTGTATTTTGACAACTCTTGACAGAATTGTAACACACACACCACTCAAAGTGCCTACACGGCAATCGCATCATAGATGCTAGCTATCTATTATTCAGGAGAAAGTGGAGCAGAGAGGAACAGGCTCTAAATAAAGAGTAGTACCCTAGAAAACCAGTCTCTGAACCCTACAGCACTGACAACTCAAGAACTCGCCAGAGAGTGAGCAAAAGAAAGGTATGGAAGAGATAGCAATAGGGCAAAAACTTGACAATAATGTCTGTACTCATTACTGTAAGTGGCTTGGAAAGGAGCATCTGCCAAACTGTTCAAATATGTATTTTTTAAACACACAGAAACACCAATGGAGAGCCTTTGAGAAATAGAAAGAAAGATAAGACAAGATTCAAAATGAAAGAGACAGAGGGAGAGACAAAGACACAGATAAAATAGGGAGACAGGCAGAGAGAAAGTAAAGCTTTTAAGTTTGAAAGCTGCTTCACTCTTGACCCCTGTTGGACTCAGACCCAAATTGAGATCCAGAGGGAAGAAAGCTGCATGAAGAACATCTAGTACTGTATTCAGGACTCTCTGCTGTGATGAATGAAGATGCTGCTGAAATCTAAAGCACAACTGTCTTGTTCTAATAGATGCCCACAGGGATGAACAGACATGCGCATGCACTGAAACGTCTCAGTGAAACAATGCATTGTGCTAGTTTGTCATATTGTTTGGGTTTTCTGCCATATCGACAGTGTATTTTCTGATCTGCATTGATTCACACAGGACGTGTCAGCAGCACTTTGTGTGGTAGTGTGAGAAAGAGTTGTGTGTACATGTGTGCGTGTACATATGTGTGTTTACACTCCGTATGAGAGACACTGCACGCTGATCAAAGAGGCCATTATTGAAGAGAATTGGACTGGAGCTGCTGCACTCTCTGGGTCTCTCGTCCCCTCTATCTTTCTTCTCCACTCTTTCGCCATCTCATCTTTGTAACTCTTTTTCCATTCAAATCAGACACTGTGCCGAAAATACAGTATCGTAATTAGTTGCCCTCACACCAAACCTCTGGGGTTAGGGACCACATCATTACCTTCTAGATCACTGAAACTACAAGATTCACTTCTTAGTCCCAACAGGCCAAGTGGTAACGACATCCAGCCAAAGATAGGTCTTGGGAATAATTTAAACTCAAACACCTCTCTCCTGTTTCTCTATTCACCTGCACCAGTCCTGACAATGCTTTGAGTCTGTGCCAAAAGCACTTGGAGCTGCGTTTCTGCTAAACACACAGAGAAATACAGAGATAAAAACTGAGGGAGGGTTATGCAAATTAGAAAGGAAAATAGAGAGACATCGATATCTTCATGTAGGGAGAGAGGAAGACAAATCAGGAAAAAGAAAAAATGCACGAAAGACACACAGGCTGTTGGACAAAGGAAGAGCAGTAAACAGCGAATGGTTGTGTTTTATAGCGTTTTTTAAAGTATGTCATTTGTCATAGAATAAAAGCCAAAAAAGCATCCAGATCATAAAGACTTGGATGTCAAGCAGGTGAAAAAGCCAGCAGAACTGCAGAAAGAGGAAGAAAGGTGTACAGATGGAAAATGTCAGACTTCAGAAGGCCCGAATTCTGCGTTTTGTCCCTTGTAGGTCTCTCTTGCCCACAGAGGTGCAGGCAAGTAGGCTTTTGGCTTGTGCTCCCCATCAACTATTTTAGGGTCGCTGAGCTGCCATTCCGACACTTTTCCCCAAAACCTATTCTCCTCCCCTCTCTTCCCCTCTTAGTATGAGACATTTTCTAAGAGTAAATGTGGTCTTTATGCTTCAGGATGACACTAAAAGAAATGTGTGCAGTGCTAACTGTAATATTACTGGTTTGAGTACTGCACATGAACTGAACTGGCAGTTCCTTTTACTCTTTTCATCTCTATTTCATTGCTCCTCCATTCATTATTATTTTCAAAGTCTTTGAAGTTCAGTGAAAAACCCAATACATACATTTTGCAACTGGTTGCCCTGGATTTTTCTATTAAAGTCAAGAAAACATGTTGAACTATTGCCCTAATGTCGCTATCTACCTCACTACAACTGTAAAACGTATCTTTGCTGCACACCACCCTGTAGTCTCGTTTTGCATCTCTGATAGCCCTCCGCAGGTCATATCTGGACCTCATCAGAGCCTCCAGGTCCCAGGGACTATAGACAGAGAACCGTGCTCTGAGAATAGCACAGACATTACCATTTACCCAGGGCATTTGTTTGGGGAATGTTCACATTTACCCAACATCATCAATGCACTAGGAGACATATGCAAAGACAACAATAAAAGCTGCCTCAGGTTGACTGCCCTCTAGTCCATTAGTTACTCCTTATAGGTCTTCCCACATGTGCATTTTATCTGCCTGCGGGTGTATGTAGACTGATGTGATTACAGCAGAGCTGTACTTTTATATTTAGTAGTTTCAAGTCTGGTGAACAGTGTGTTGTTAAGCGAGGGGTAACCATAATGCCGACCACACCGATTTATACTTTACTTCAAAGAAAAACCAGCTGGAGTAATGGCAGAGTCAAGCACCATTGGTTCTAGCCAGATCTCAACAAACACTACAAAAAAACAAGAATAGTTAGTCTACCTATGGCTCCAGTTCCTCAAAAAGGAGAATATACCGGTCTGGCTGCAAGGTTGATGCCCTTCAACGGCCTTGTCCAGACTATGGCCTTGTAACAGCCTATCTGGTATCTCCTCCATGCTTTTGAGACTGTAAGACACAGCAAAACGTCTGGCAACAACACGTATGGATGTGCCATCCTCGAGGACCTAGACTACCTGTGCAACCTGAATAGGCTGCAGGTACCGCCTCATTGATACCAGTACTGCCAAAGACAATTGCAAAACACCAAACTAGAGAAGAATCAGTCAGAAAAGATAAGAACAGAGCATTTTTCTCAGGTCACCACCAGAAAAAAAAAATCTTGTTTGGGGGGTTGTCTTGCTGTTGCCTGACCAAGATGGCGGCGCGTGTGCAACGCGAGGCTCAGCGTCTCTCCAGATTGTGTAAATTAGTAGTAGTTTATCTTATTGTTGTTAGTCTATTCATTTGCCGCAGCCGGGTGTTCAACATTTACAACTGACTGGAATTACTGGATATCAAAAAACAAAGCACAACATATGTTTTTGATGGGCTATACCTACCACCGGAGATTGCTAGATTCCCCCGGGAGTCTGAAATCCCCCATCCGACCAGAAGTGGCTGAAGGCGGCAAAGAGACCATAAACAAAGTTGAGGTGTGCGTGGGGGTCTACGAGTTAGGCTAAAACACAACCCACTCCGACCCTCTCTCCTTAGCCTTTTCTTAGCGAACGTTCGTTCCCTGGTGAACAAAATAGATGAAATATGACTAAGAATCATCTCACAAAGAAGGATTAAGGACTGCAACATCATGATTTTCACAGAAACGTGTGTTAATAATAGCACACCGGATAATGCCATCAGCCAGAACGGCAATAGACTCAGGTAAGACCAAAGGAAGTGGTCTGTGCATCTACGTCAGGGGTCTCCAAACAGTTCCACAGAGGGCCGAGTGTCTGCAGGTTTTAGTTTTTTCCTGTAAATTGGTTCCAGGTTCAGACCTAAATAACCAGATGAGGGTAGACCTAACCAATCAGTGACATAATTAATCAATCAAGTACAAGGTGAGAATGAAAACCTGCAGACACTCGGCCCTCCGTGGAACAGTTTGGAGACCCCTGATCTACGTGAACAAAATGTGGTGTACCAACACATACCTCATCGGGAGTCACTAATCTACTCATCTGGAATATTTTATGATTAGCTGCAGACCCTTTTACCTGCCTCGGGAGTTTACGTCCATTGTTGTTACTGCAACCTACATTCCACCTGATGCTAATGCTCAGCTAGCAATGAAGGAACTGCAGGCTGCCATTAGCAAACAACAAACGTCACACCCCCATGCCGCTATATTTGTTGCTTGGGATTTCAACCACTCCAGCTTGAAAACCAGAGGAGACAATACACTAGACCACATGTATACCAGCATTCCGGGGGCTTACAAGCCACCCCCCTCCCCCACCTGGGTCAGTCTGATCACCTTTCACTGCTCATGCTCCCTAAGTATTAACCCATCATCAAGCGTGTGCAACATACAGTGAGGACAGTCAGTCTGTGTGGCCTGAGAAGTCGGACTCATCACTACGGCACCAGTTTCAACACACAGACTGGAGTCTGTTTGCCACTCAGGCTACCACTGACTCCCATACTGACATTGATACAAATGCATCCTCCATCCTGGAAAACATCAACACCTGCATCATCAATGTCACCACCCATAAACAAATAAAGACCTTCCCCAACCAGAAGCCGTGGATGAACAAAGAGGTCCGACTGCTGCTGATGGCATGCAATGCTGCTTTCAGATCCGGAGATACTGAGGCCTACAACACATTTAGGGCCAACCTGAAAAGGGGCATCAAGATGGCCAAACACGCCCACAAACAGAGGATTGAGGAGCATTCCCACAACAACTCTGACCCTCGATGCATGTGGCAGGGCATTCAAGCCAACTGACTACCGACATCAACACCCTACCCCCTCACCCACTGATTTCTCCCTCACGAACAGGCTGAACACCTTCTATGCCCACTTCGACAGGGACAAGAAAGACCCAGCCACAAAATGTAAGCTCAACCCAGATGTTGTCCCCCTCAGCCTGTCCATTGCGGAGGTGTTTTCCCCATGTGCTTTAAGACCACAACCAGTGTGCCAGTGCCGAAGCAGTCGACTGCGTCAAGCCTAAATGACTTCCGACCTGTTGCACTCATCCCCACGATCAAGAAGTGCTTCAAAAGACTGGTCTTGGCTCCTGCCTCCCTCCTACTCTGGACCCACACCAGTTTGCCTTTCGCCCTAACGGATCTACTGAGGACACCATCTTCACTACTCTTCACTCTGCTCTAACCCCATTGGACAAAACCAACACGTGAGTATGCTGTTCATAGACTTCAGCTCTGCATTCAACACGGTCACCCCCTCTAGACTAGTTACCAAACTCCATGACCTTGGGATCAGCCCCTCTCTTTGCAACTGGACTCTGGACTTTCTTACCAACAGACCCCAGTCTGTCAGGTTAGACAACTTCACCTCATCCACCCTGACCCTGAACACTGGTGTCCCACAGGGCTGTGTGCTTAGCCCACTCTAGTACTCTCTCTTCACCCATGACTGCATCCCTGTACACAGCTCCAACACCATTGTCAAGTTTGCGGACAACACAACGGTGGTTGGTCTGATCAGTGACAACCATGAGTCAGCCTACAGAGAGAAGGTCAAGTACCTTCTGGCTTGGTGCGCAGATAACAACCTGGCCCTCAACACCCAGAAGACCAAAGAACTGATTGTGGATTACAGGAAGTCTAAATACTGTATCCATGCCCCAGTTCTCATTGATGGGACCACGGTGGAACATGTAGCCAACTTCAAAGTTGTGGGTGTCCACATCTGAGGACCTTCAACACCTCAAGCCTGGTGAAAAAGGTGCAACAGTGCCTGTACTTTTTAAGGAAGTTAAAAAAGGCCTGCCTTTCTACCAGCCTTCTAGGAAAAACCTTTACAGCTGCACGGTCGAGAGCATCCTGACTAACTGTGCCACAGATTGGTACAACGGCTGCCCTGCGGCCGACCGAGTGGTGACCCAGTGCCATCATTGGTGGCCGGCAAGTGGCATCATCAGGGACCTCTCACACCCGAGTCACAAACTGTTTGCACCTGCCTTCTGGCAAGAAATACAGGTATCTTCATTTCCACACCAGCAGGCTTAGGAACAGTTACTTCCCAGACACCGTTACCCTACTGAAATCTGTGTCCCGAAGCTAGTCTTACCGCCTCCACTACCTCCTACTCTGCACATGCTACCTTATTCATTATTTGCCCTTTGCACAATGCATACTGTTTGTACTTCCTATTGCATGTTTACACTTTGACATCTCATTTGACCTTTGCACTAATGCATTCCTTCTGTACTGCCAACTGCACATTTGCACTTTGTACATTGCGAATTACCTACCAATGCCATTTGCACAGCCATACACTGCGCTTCATTCATAGGCTCATACATTGGTGCATCTGTTCACTGACACACTGCACAACATTTTTGCACTGCTCTCATTGTGATATTGATTCACAATAGCTTATGCTTCCAAACTGGACAGATTGATATCCAGAAGTTTGACTGACTTGGTGTTATACTTTGATGATTACATGTTATATAAATGTTTTTTGAGCAGTGTAATTTCTTATTTGAGCTGTGTTTTTAAGTTGACACTGGATGCAGTTTAAGAACAGTTATTGTAAAAAATATCAAATCAGAGACTAATTGTAAAGGTCTGCATGTTATGCTAGGAGTTAAGCTAATAAGCTAGCTAGAGTCTTGCTAAGAACCTAGCTTGTCCTAGTTTCTTAGCAATCCCTTTACCTGCATGCCCTGCCTTAATATTCTGCCAGAGTGGAATGCAACAAATTTGACATTAATGACGTTTGTCAATGAGAATGTATTTATAAAATGTTGTAGGTATAATAATGGTTTCCTCCGAAGAAAATACATATGGAATTAGTCTTTGAAAACTGTGACGTTTTCAATATTATATACAATAAGTCTCATAGAAATGGCCCAAAATAAATGTTTATGTTCTTAAAAAACTATTCCTACTGTTTATGCCAAGCATAATGTGATCTGTCAAACTCACCTTTCAACAAGACTGAAAAAGAAATAGTACAGGTGGCAGCCTTGATGTGTTGGTGCGCATTGTTTGGTCTTGTTTATAAACTCTATGGAATACCCAGAGCTCTTTCACCAGAGATGAACTCATAAATATCAGGACAACAACTTCAGCAGATTTATTCCTGACGTTCTGTCAGGTGTCGTGAATGAGAGGACCAAACTGCAGTTAGGCGAAAGGATATTTATTCCCCTGACGGTCAACGGACCCGTCTAAATAACTAAGCCGTGTATATAAGGTAATGAATACAGGCTGAATGTGGAACGATATGACGTTCTAGCACTAACGTGCTCACACAAAACAGAAATACAATAACGAACGCAGAGACA
>JACXGK010007766.1:0-24303 GCA_016801125.1 Novumbra hubbsi
TCCACCAATCTAACGCCTTCGGGTATGTTGGGAGCACTGCTGGCTTCAGGAGAAGGGAGGTCATACCGAGACGCATAGGAGCTGAACTGGTGGAGCATGAACCCATAACATCCAGTGAGGAGTCACATCCAGATCTTTGCCTGGCTACTATAAATGTTGTATGTTACAGAGGACCACCTGGTAAAGATGCCAGCTTGTACCAAATATGATTCAGTGATCCTGCTCAACGAAGACCTGTGGAGGTAATGTGGAGGTGGTATTGGGACAGACGGCTTATAGGATTAACCTGTTGAACTCTGACTCCATCTGGTGGCATTGACGATGCCCCTCATTAGAAAATGGGGTTGTAAGTTTGGGAAGCAGTAGATTGGCGAGTTAATGCGCGTCTTTGGCACGTTGCATAGAATAGTGACTTGGATCCGCTCTGCTTGGCAGACAGCATTTAGCAATGAATTCGGAAGTAGCACCATGTGAAATAATATTGTCCTATCTAGTGCAGGGGCGTATCTACATCTGCTATATCTACTTCTGATTCTAAGGGGCCCATCATGCAAGACCCTGTCTGGGAATATCTACGGGGCCCACCATGCAAGACCTTGTCTGGGAATATCTACGGGGCCCACCATGCAAGACCTTGTCTGGGAATATCTAGGGGGCCCACCATGCAAGACCTTGTCTGGGAATATCTAGGGGGCCCACCATGCAAGACCCTGTCTGGGAATATCTACGGGGCCCACCATGCAAGACCTTGTCTGGGAATATCTAGTGGGCCCATCATACAGGACCCTTTCTCGAATTATCTAGGGGTACAGCGTGCAAGGTTGTACCCCTAAATGGTAATGGGCTCAGACTTACAGAAAAGTGTCTTCCTCAGACCCAGAGGGAAGCTTTACTTAGCTTTCACAATGTATGTTTGGGTTCAAACCACCGACTATTTAGCCTGTTACAGGTCCTTAACAACTATATGGAAAGACTTATGACCAAATATGTAAACATCAGTAAAACTAAAATAATTTTATTTAGGACAAATCTCTCTCCCAACGTATAAAGCACAGATCTCGTGAGTCATCTTAGACTAATGAATTGCTTTTATGTCTCACACTGATACACAAATCTGCCAAGTTTTTGATGTTTAGCATTTGATAGAAGAGGGATAAAAAACACAAAAAGGTCACTTGTGTCCTCTGTAAACCTCAGCAGTTTCAGGAGACTAAAGAACTGTTCGTCACCCTAGACTGAAAGCTAACTTGTTGAAGAAAATATAGATTCAGTGGCTGCCGTTGAGATTACATGTCTCTTCTTCTTGACATCACGGTTGACCAAACGAGCCAGGCAGACACAGCTTTCATCACGTCACTGAAACCACTGCACATTTACGGTCAAGTGCCGTGACAATGACCTCGGCAAACTGAAATTGGCACAAAACTGAGCAGAACGTAAACGGTCAATCAGTGGCGGTTCGGATAAAAGAGAACACTACTGGTGTTTGTAGGAGATGCAGCTGTTTAGAAGGTGGTGTTTTGGTCAGCCGGTAAATCAGGACCACACCAGACATGCCGTCAGAGGTCTCCTCACGGTCCCCACGTCTCAGACCAAACCTGGTCTCTGCCATGCCAAGTACCTCCGACAAGCATTCCAATCTGATTCAAAGAACAGATCAAACCACATCTAATTGCACGGCGGGGACTGTTAATAGACAGAGACACCATATAATAATAATACATTAAACTTATATAGCGCTTTTCTGGGACCCAACGACACAAACAACATCTTAACACCTATATATAACACCTATATGGGGTTTTGTATTGTGTTCTGTGTGTATTTTACTGTCTGATTTAGCTGTAATGTATTTTCTTGGTTTGATTTATGTTCTGAACACCAGAGAGATTAGTTTTCATCTGTGGCTACACGCCTCTGATCCTGTGGGTGCGGTCTTTCTCTGGGCTGCCAGTCTGTTTATACCAGGCTAATAGTCCCATCGCTTGTGATTTGTCAGCTTGTACATGTCAGACACATTGCTATGAGTGACCCGAATCCATCTAGTCATAGTGCCTTGAGGAATTAAATGTTTTGAAAATAAAAGAAATATGAGGCAATTAGTTTAAATGAATGCCGTGCTTCTCCTGTGACGGCCTTGATAGTTTTATTAATGTGCTCGCATTAATTATAATTTGCATCACTTCCAGATGAGGCAATTTTGTACGTATACATATAACCTTGGGTAAATGCAATACATAAAAATGTCCTGAAGAGGTCAGTGTTACCATTTGGGATATTTAGATGAGATGGGAAAGCTGTGTATTATTTTTGGTAAAATGTTGATTATTTACACACCCCAGTCAGACTGGCACAGTGGTTCTACTAACTCCCTGGCATCTTGTACCAAACTCAATCACAACAAGACATTCAATTTAGATAAATGTGGTCAGAATATATTTAATGTATTTTAAGAAGCACATTTTACGTAAGCAAAAACACAAAAAAACTATGAGTAAGCAATTACACGTTGAAACACAATGTCTAGGAAAAACACCCTAGGAAGGTTAGAACCTAGGAAGAAACCTCGAGAGGAACCGGGCTCTAGGTTGTGGCCAGTGCAGGTGGAGATTATTAGAGTATATGACCTTTCAAGTCCATATGGTTCAGACCTCCACACCATATCTGCTCCATGAGAAAATCCTGTGTACGTCCTAAATCCCACTTTATTCTTTATAATGAACCACTTTCATCACAACCTTATTGTGGGGTATACAGGGTACACCCTATCGCAACGAAGCTGTAAATGCAATGAGAGGTTCACATAGATCGCATACTTGGGCATTCCTAAGCGTACCACGCCCGAGGGGTTGCTCGGCATACAAAGTCAGTGAGTCCAGACAGACAGAGCTCAGTCGGACGGGGAAGGCCTATGAGAACCGGCTTGTTATATTAGACATTAAGACGGTCCTAGATGTTGCCTCTTTCTGGTCTGATGTGAGAACAATGGATAGCACAGAGTCTCAGCCCTGTTACACACACACACTAAGCCCTGTTACACACACACACTAAGCCCTGTATTCTACTGACCGGATACACACTTCATCCTTATCTGCTCGTTCACAGTGTCATATGGTTTATGTGTATGACATGGTGTATATAAATATATATATATGAATAATGCTGACAGTAGCTTATGCTGTGCATATCTATGATTGAATGTTATTGTGAATGATGTGGTGTTTGAAGGTATTACTTTAGTCTTTTCTGCGTTTTTTATAATAAAGCCGTTACGGTGTGGAACACTAAAGGTTAGGTCTGGATCGTAAGCCCTCAGAAATCCTTCCCGGACTTCATTGATTCCAGGATGCCACGCCACACTGACAGACATGTCCTTGAGGCTGGAACAATACCAGAAAGAATAACATTCCACAAATAACTCTTCGTGCCTCTGTCCAGTTGGGAAAACAAAGTAGAGCGAAGCAATGTGAGGGGTTGGAGTTGTACTCTGTGTTATTCAGTGACGTTGGAAACTTACTGTCTACCACAAACAAAATATGATGTGGCACATCTTTAAGCAACTTGGTTAGTTTGTCATGTGAGGTGTAATAAGTTTAGTATTTGAGTCAATTTATTTCAGTTATTGGTGACAAATAACACCAAAGTATGTGTGGGTAAGAGGTGTGGGTGTGTGGAGTGACCAGTATTAGATATCTACTAGTGTGTAGGTTTCTTTTGGGGCAGCAGATATTCAGGGGCGCTCTGAGATAGATGGGGGATTTAGTTATTTTTATAAACCCTAAAGTAAGTGTTGTGGTAGAGTACAAAGAAATGTTTTAAAACAGAGGTACGCCCAAAGTCGTTTTTCAATCACAATTTTGTTGTTTTATATAATGTAAGAGATTTTAAATATTTATTGACAATATCAGTGTTTTAGATAATGTGACCAGATAACAACCAGATCTTTACCAGAATGTTTTTTAAAGAAAATACAAAATTGTATTTAGTTTTATAAGAACGACTTTGCAACAACAACCATATTTCCATATTATGTAGTAATTTATGCCAGCTGGGAACAATGTAAGTTTTGGAGATGTTTAAGCACCATCATTGAAAACAAAATATAATTTGCCCTTTTTAGTAATGGAAATATTTCCTGCTTTAGAATGGTAAGCAGCTGTATGATTTAATGTCCTAGAACAAAGACCTATTTACTTTACATTCCATCTGCAAATGTGCCATTTAAATAATTGGCCAAAATTCAGATCCAAACATCCAATTTACATCACATTGCCAGCATCCGCTCGACACCGTGAAGATCAAGGTTTAAAAGTTTTGTTTTGTAACTTGGGTTTTGGTAGCTTTTCATATTTTTGCCAGGATTGCAATGTATGTGAAAGAGTTTTTGAGGAGGAACTGCTTTACGACAAATGTGATCTTTAAAACGCTCAACAGGCCCACACTGAGTAGCACATTGTCATGATGTTTACTGTGTCTCAAGATTGGAATGTGGGCAACACAACAGAAGCATTCACTGATGTATCCATCCACGGGAGAATTACCAAGCTGTGACCTATTGATGAAGCACGTGGGAAGTCTGCAAAAAACGTGGCTTTTAGTAAGACTTTGAAAAGGACCAAAAACCTCATGGAGCATTGTTCAATTCTTCAGAGCACTGCCGGATTAGGCAATGATGTTACATTCTAAACTGAAGTTATGAATTACGATTTTAGAATGAGTGGTCCCACCAATGTGCATACAAGGTGCTAAACCCCAAGCCACTACATCCTAGGTCTCATAGTTACTCATGTATTTCTGAAACGATTGGACGCTATATTAGACCCTCATATTTTTCTCTTACCGGGTTGGTAGGACTTTAATTAAGAGTTTATTTAGAGACATTCTGCTGAGGCATTCTTTCAGATCTCCGTAAGTATCTCGGCCAGGGCTCCGGTTTGTTTTGGGACCATCCTTTCTCCACTCTGTAGATTGACATTAGGATGAACCACAGATCAGGGCTCCGGTTGGTTTTGGGACCATCCGTTCTCCACTCTGTAGATTGACATTAGGATGAACCACAGATCAGGGCTCCGGTTGGTTTTGGGACCATCCGTTCTCCACTCTGTAGATTGACATTAGGATGAACCACAGATCAGGGCTCCGGTTGGTTTTGGGACCATCCGTTCTCCACTCTGTAGATTGACATTAGGATGAACCCTGATCATGCGGGGAACATATCCACCTCCTGGTTCCCACTTGGTCTTAAATATCCTTGCATCTGCTCCCTACTTTCACTGGAGACATTTCAGGGGACTATTATTTTTTTCGCACCAATGGGGTTCCAGAAAAGGTGAGGAGGAGCGTTAGAGGAAAGTCTTAACTGTTACTGCCTCTGTACTACTTTCTTGACAGCTTACACTGCTCCGGCAGCATTCTTTAACCAAGCCTTCCTCTACGGTACAACATGCTAGAACACGCTGATCCCATATTTAACTGGCGGACTACAACGCCACAGGCATCTAGCTGCTGTGACTTGCCATCATCTTGATCCGCATTATCACACACTTTTGATGTGAGTATTTCATCTGGCAGCTCAGGAAATCAATTTGTTACTAAAGTGGGAAGGTTGCCGTTGCCATGGAGAGCATTTCTTTATACCAAGCCCACATTGCAACACGTGGTAACAGTACAAAACTGGTATATACACACACATGCAGAAGTATTCACCCCCTTGGACTTTTTCCAGCACTACACTGGGTGAAACTTCTACTCTCCTTTGTGGGATTAAACCGTAAAATATTATGTATAGACGTGAATATAGATTTAGCAAAGAGGTTAACGGGACTCCAACTATACAAGAGAAATGTCATGGAAACGAATGGAGGAGGAAATTATAATTTTTTCACACTGCATTGAGCCTAATTCCCCAAACAAAACAAATCAGCAATATACTGTATTGATTTTAAAATAGGCCGTCCATGTTTATTGTATGTTTTTAAAGTGAACTTTATTTCAATGCACAAATTGACACTCAAATTGGATTAATACATTGCAAAGGGTATATGCAATGACACTTGTATTATATTTCACACAAGACGCGGAAAGCTGTAGACATTCTCCTAGTGATCTCCTAGATTCTGACCGAAGACGTTACTACTGTGTGGGAATTAGAAAGCTGTAGACATTCTCCTAGTGATCTCCTAGATTCGGACCGAAGACGTTACTACTGTATGGGAATTAGAAAGCTGTAGACATTCTCCTAGTGATCTCCTAGATTCGGACCGAAGACGTTACTACTGTATGGGAATTAGAAAGCTGTAGACATTCTCCTAGTGATCTCCTAGATTCTGACCGAAGACGTTACTACTGTATGGGAATTAGAAAGCTGTAGACATTCTCCTAGTGATCTCCTAGATTCTGACCGAAGACGTTACTACTGTATGGGAATTAGGGGCAAAGCACAGTTTCCATGGATATGAAGAACTAACAGCTTTTCAACATGTCCAATGATGGTACGAAAACACGATATTTACCAACATGACACACATAAGCCGCCTACACACTTCATTCCTCCCTCTGCCACCTTCACTTCCTCTCTCTCTTACACACACACACACACTCCTCTTGTGTCGTACATTAAAACCACATTTTGTTTGTGACGCACAGCATGTCAATTGTGTACGTAGACTTGTAGTTGGTAGTCCAACTATAAAGCTGTTAGCGAAGTAGAGGTAATATGGAAATCTGAATTGTAATGTGATATCAATGCAAATATAAGAGAGCTGTTTAAAGCCTCCTGCAATGTGGTTACTTTCAACAGTTGGTTTTGGGGGCTCAGTAAGGTAATAAGCTGGGCCACAGTAGTTGCCTTGTAGTTAGCTGCGTTGGCGTGATGTCAGGGATCAAATCCTGCCCACGAAATATTGCAGGGGTACCCTGAAGGGCATTGCAATTGGCCAGCAACGCCCCAGTTTGAGTTCGTAATCAAATAGGATGCTTTGCTGCATTAAGCTGTGGCAACTACTTGTGACAGAGTGGGTACTTTAAGGCTAAACCAAGTACAAGAGTACCTTCCATTTGCTGCCTACGGATTTCATGGTTGAGTAAACTGCGTCACAAGAAACAGCATATCGTACTTTGAAAGAAATGTTTCTTTACTTCAACTTTCCCGAGTTTGCTGGGTGTTGCGATGAAGTGGGCCTTAATCACAAATTGCATAACAAGTAATGGAGGAGAAAAATGTAGTAAAAGTTTAATGTTGCTTAGGAACCCCAATGGCTAAAGCCTGGTAGTTTGTATTATTGGTCATAACATTTGAATGAAACAGGCAAATGGTTTTCAATTATGATGTGCCGTTATTCACCCCACTGTTTGCCTGTTTATAATCCGCTTGTAAGCTTGCCCGATTCTCTTTTAACCAATATCATCAACAAACTGTTTTTGACAACTGACTGAATAGCTATATTCAACCCACATTTCTTATTAAACCATGGACATTGTCGCACCTAGAGAGCCGAGAACGGCTGTTGTTTCTGAAATAGGCCAATTGAAACCCACTTTGGTCCCTAGTTTTGCAAAATAAGGTAAACAGTTAGCCTTACGACAAGGTCTATGACACTGAACAGAATTAACAGATTTTAATTATAGGTCTATTATAGGCAACTGTAGTACTGAGATAACCGAGATTCCTTTTTATACCAGATGATCATAGTTCCGTTTGTCTTGTGTAATTCTTTACAACAGCATTCCAAGCACACAAAAACATGAACCTCTCATTTGAGTCGTTTTAAGGATGTGGGAGATAACCAATGCACTCTGTGTTTGTCAATCATTTTCCCTGCCCCCACATCTCGACACTGCTGTCTGTCTTCCTCTTCCCAAGAACAGCACGTCCGCGTTTGTTAGAGAAAAAAACTGAGCTCAGGCGGGCCATGAAACAGGGCGGAATTTATATTCTGAGCTTTACGCTTGACGGAACGTGCGCGTCATTGGCTGGTTGTTTGCAGCGCCTATACCGGACATGTTTCACTGCTGCCCACAAACAGATTGGCTGATGAAGGTACACGAAACCACTCCCTTTAACTGCGAACTCCCTTCCTTTAGACGCCAACCCATCCGGTGTGGTGTTTTGTAGACGTGATTCCATTTCAGAATAGTACACGTTTTTTTAATTACCAGGTTAAATAGAATTGTTTTCGAATCGGCAAAGTAGTCTGTGAACATTTTCCATCAACCATTAATTGGAATTGGCCTAATAAAGACAGAAAATGGTTCTGAAGTCGGAAGACGGAGTTGGTAAGTTATTTGTTTTGTGAAAAGTAGTATTCTTTCGAAAGTTATCCAGAAAGTTTACTTACTCGGTTTTAATATTTCCCAAATTATATATATATTCGTTTTTTGTTTGGTGTTGTTTCAACAACATTCATTCAGAAGTTCAGTAGCATAATATTGCTTTGGTGGTGAGCGCTATGAACTCACCGACAAAATGTCTTCTTATCTGGTTCGTCGATGTAATGGCCTTGTTTACACGCTTTATTTAGTAGTAAAGTTGACTAACAATTATATCTTTAATTTACATAATAATAAAAACAGATTTGACGCGCTCTGCTATATCAAGAGTAGTTTTTGGTAATTACATAATAATCAGTTGCCAGTTGATTTATGCATGTTAACGTTTATATATACACTACTCCGTGTCACTTGTCATATTCGTAAACGCCAAGAAGTGACAGTGTTGTGTAATGGCTTCATACAGTGGTTGTCGATTTAAAGGCCTTCTATATATTACCACTATATTATTTGCGCAAACTGATTTTAATGTATAGCATAGACACAGACCTATTTATTTGCTTGACAAATTAGAACCTCATTTTATTATAAAAAATGAATGACACAACTTCCTGCAAATTATATAATGCAGGTTGAACATCTTGGTTGATGGTGTTACCTTACCTTGATCAAGAATAGACCGCAATACAGGATGGTTCACGCAACAGGTGTATGACTCACAGCAACCTTAGTTGTATTGCCAAAGTTGATATTGTTATGTCTGTGTAACAACCCTCAGTAGGAACATGTATTCATGTATTTGTTGTCTAGTGGAATGAGGATAATTGTTTTTTTTCTACAATGTGTTTCCAAAAAAGTTTCATATCAAATGTTGAAACCAAGACATTTTGTTTTGAAAAAGAATTTCAAAAAAGTATACGGCCACAATATGATGGCAGCAAATAAGTTGGGACAAAGGCAACAAAAGAGCGGAAAAGTTAGGTAATGCTAAAAAACGACTTACTAACTAGTGAAATATCATAAAACTAATTATGTCGATTGGCAACAGGTCAGTAACATTACCTATTCAACACTCTGTGAAACACTGCATGGGCAAATAAAAATGTTCAACGTGAAATTGCAAAGATTTCGGGGATCTTTCCTTTGGTACATATAATATCATTCAAAGATTCATAGAATTCCGGGGAATCTCCGTTCACAAGGGACTAGACCAAAGAGCAATATTGGACGGCCATGATCTGTGGGCCCTGAGACGGCACTGCGTTAAAACAGACACAATTCTGTAGTGGAAATCACTGCATCGGCTCAGAAACGCTTCAGACAATCGTTGACTGAACACTGTACGTCGGTGCATCTAACTGCAAGTTAACACTCTACTATGCAAACAAGCAACCACTGCCACATTGTTTTGGCCTGAGCTCATTTTGGAAGGATTGAGGCTAAGTGCAGAACTGTGGTCTGACGAATACTATATTAATACTAATACAACTTATTATAATAAGTTTTGGGGAATCAGGAACACTGCGTCCTCTGGACTGAAGAGGAGAGGAAGCATCTGGCTTCTTACCTGCACACTGTTTAAAGACTGCATGTGGGGTGGTATGGGGGTGCATTAGTGCATGTGACATGAGTGACTGACACATCTGTGAAGGCACCTTTGTTGGCCATGCTTATTTCTTCAGCAAGACACATTTTGTCTGTATTACAGCAGCATTGTTCTGTAGTAAGAGTCTGGGTGCTCCTGAGTACCCAAAGAGTATTGTTAACAGAAGAGATGATGCAACACAGTGGTAAACGTGCCCCTGTCCTAACCTTTTTTGAAACATGTTGCTGGCATTTCTGGTATTTCTCCCAAAAATGTAATGTTTTCTTCGTTTCAACATTGTACTATGTTCATGCCAGCAACACAACATCTAACATAACTCTTACTCCAGACTGTTGCCCTTGGTTCAGTGGTGGGAAAACGGGGTCTACGACTAGCCGGGGTTCAATCGTTTTTATTTTATTTAAGATGAGGCGGTTTTGACCCACTTCACGTTTTGACCCACTTCACTTGTCATTATACCTTCAGAGGATGTGTGAACCCAAGCGACTGATCCGGTTAAGAGTGGCTCCCTTTAATTCTGCTGATTGTGTACGAGAACAAACAACTAGCGGTCCGTTCTCATCAGGGCACCACATGTTGAGCAACACTTTACCGCCGCCTGGTATACAAAATGTGTTGCGGATTGTATAGACTTCTGACATATTGGACCTTTTTTATTGGATATTCTCTTTTTCTTTTAAGCCTGATCTCTTTCATTGTGTCCCTAATAAAATAAATGCGGCTTTGTCAGCTGTGGCAGATGCCTTATAGGCTCCCTGGCACTTCGTAGTAGAGGGAGAACCTCATTTTCTTCAACCTGAAAAATAACTGCCAGTGCTGGCTTTTAACGCCATGTCTTGGTGCCCCTTAGAAGTGGCTGATCTGTGACGTTGCGCTCAGTAATGGTGACTGGCTTAGAGATCTAATGGGGTGAGTCTGTCATGCTTGCGTGTAAGATTTTATATTACTGTTTATCATGTAGGAGCTGCTGTTTTAATGGGTCTCATTTAGAACCGGCTGGTTTGATCGTTAACATTTAGGACCTGCCGGTTTGATCCTTTATTGCTTAGAACCTGCTGGGTTGATGTTTTGTTTCTTAGGCCCTGCTTGTTTGATGGTTCATGTTTCATCATCTCCCTTTAGCTAATCTTATTTCTCCTATATCTGTTTTACTGATTCCACTTGTGTGTTTACTAGGTGCGTTAATGGCGGTGAAGTCTTAGCACACACTTGTTTGTCCATTCTTTTGGAGACCAGAAACAAAATTCTATGTTCTCTTTACCCTAAACTTATTCATAACCCTAATCCTAACCTAAATAACAGGTTTGCCTAAAGTTAAGATTAGACCGAACTCTTATCCTAACTACTACATAAAACTAACCCATGAATAATATTTTTTTACTTGTGCAGACTGGCAAAAAAGTCAATTATATTCATCAGGTTTTATTATTTTAGTAAAACCAGGATCACACATAGAATCAGAATACTTCTAGGCACATTTCTACACACCTATGGTTGTGTCCCAAAGTGCACTACATTTGACCAGGGCCCCAAAAAAAAAACTAGAATTACTGTTCCATTTAGGACAAAGCCTTTTTCTGTAGGCCTGGTTGCTGAACTGATAAGGTTTTCCCATGAGTGGCCCCTTTCTTTATGTCCGTCACTCCCAATGCCAGTGGGCTCAAACAAACAATCTCTTCCCTCACACTCCTAGTTGTCTGACTTTTGTCTTTGGTCTCTCTCACTCCCTTATCATATTCCTTATTTTTCCCCCTCTCTTTGGTCTCTCTCACTCCCTTATCATATTCCTTATTTTTCCCCCCTCTTTTCAAAGATAATTTTCTCCAGTTCTAGTACAGGTAGCAACAGGCTTTCGTTACATACAGACACTGAGCATGGCCTTGATATTAAGAGACTTCCACAGGCAGACATGACCCTCAAGAGAACACCAACTGTGTATCCCCAAAATGAGGAGGAAACAGAGCTGCACTTCCTAACCTCCTGCCAAATGTATGTCAACATTACTGACCCGTTTCCGCTACCAAACATTTAACTCCTGTAAGCCAAAATGGTGCAAAGTGCAATCACAGAAGCCAGAGTTCTAGCCACATATTGTCATGTGAACACTACCAGTATTGTATTTATGTTTTCCCTTGTCATGTACTCATTTGCTTATTGTTGCTACACTACACAGCTTTTAATATAGCAGTGTGTGATGTTCACTTCACTTGTCAGATTTGTATCATTTTCTTTATTTATTATGTTTATGGTTCTCCACTTACTATGGCAAAGTAAACATTGAATTGAAATTAGCAGTGCAATGATGTTGCTGGTTGGGGTCAGACTATGCAGGACCAATTAATAACTATCAGCATGTTAAGTTTACCTACAGCGTCCCAGTTTGCACAGCCAGCAAAGGGAATGTTCACATTAATCATATATTGAAGTGAATACAGAGAGAGCAAGCTGGTTAATTGGACTCAAACTATACAAGAGAAATGTCATGGAAACGAGTGGAGGAGAAATTCCTATATTTCTGTATTCCACTGCATTGTTGAGCAACAATTAAAAGTAAGTATACTCTGTGTTCACGTCTTTGTCTTCAATCAGAATCTTCTCGGCATCTTCTAAACCAGCTCTGAAAACTTGTTTGCTTTGACCAAATTCAGAAGATATATTTAAGAATGTTTCTAGGGCTGTGTCAAAACAAGTTTGTTTTGGTAGACTGAGATCTGTCTGACTAATCGACTTATTGAAATACATACAAAAAATATCGTAAGCGGCTTGAGAAGTCTTCAGAGGACATGATTGAAATGGTCTACCTTTCAACCCCTGTCGACCTTTCGACCCCTTCTGAAATATTTAACATAAAAAGTATGTGGTATTTACCACATTGATTGGGGTTCCCCTATTTAGTTTTTTACACCAGGCTACTGACCAAACAATTGACTAGTCGGCTGAATGGTGTCAGCCATAACACACAGGACGGTGGCTGTCAAACGAGGAGGAATCAAGTGATATGAGTGCGCCAGTAACCGCTCAGAGTTCCCACATAATTGTCTTCAGATTTGGCGTCTCTTGGTATTTAAGCCTTAAGCTAGCTGACATGGATGAGCCAGCCTGTCAAACTTTGTTGAAACTAAAAGGTAATGGGGATGTTGCTAAACAGTGTAGAAATGATATAAATGATTCTGTCACACCCTGATTCTATTCACCTGTCTTACCTAATGTCTCCACCCACACCAGGTGTCTCCCATGTTCCCATTAGTCCTTGTGTATTTATTCCTGGTGTTTCCTTGTTCCTGTTGCCAGTTCGTCTTGTGTGTTTCGTCAAGTCGATCCGCTCCCTTGTATTCACGGTTCTGTTCTTGCCTGTTCCTAGTTCGATTGCCCGTGTACCGAACCTCTCCCTGCCTACTCGACCATTGCTCCCGTCAACCGTCCGCCTGAAATACAACCCAGCCAGCCTGTGTACCGAACCCCAGCCTGTTTGACAACAATTATCCCGGCCTGCTGGTTATACATTAAAAGCCCTGACCAGTCCCCCGGCCTCTGTCTGCATTTGGGTCCACTCCCTGAGTCGTGACAGATACATGTTTTAAAATGTGATTTCGGATAGCAGGCTCTTTCTTGAAAAAGCAAGTCTACATCTTCATGAAACATGACGTTAAGCAAGACATTTTTTCACAAGAGGTAGAGATCCCTAGCTTACCAATCTAGCTTCTTTAACAAAGAAAATGTAAAACTGTGTATCATTGAAAAACATGTTCTTGTGTGGATATTGGAAAACATGACCACAACAGGCGTGCTTCTCACAAGCAGTGTGAAGCGTTCGAAGTGGTAATCAAGGCAGGGGTCGGAAGTGCTGATGTGAAATATGCTTTGACCACAGTCCGGGTGTAGCCTGAATGCTGCTGCTTCATGCTCTCATTCGCCTGACGGATGTATGGAACGCGCACAGGAAGGAGGCAGAACCCACAGGAAGTGACTGTAACATCCATATGACGTGTTGATCAGTGACTAGAATATTGACAATAGGTGGGAACCCTTGTGGCCGTAAATGTGAAGTGTTAGGAGACCCTTCTGGTACATAATGATATAAAATGTGTTGCAAGTTGATTATTTCAAACTTTCATCTAGGTTTCCATCCCTAAGTTCTTGTGAGCTTTATTCTTCTGTGTCACAGTAGTGGTATGAAGTCCCAGTACGGTTAGCATGGCCAGGTTATATAGATCACTCTTGGCTAAAGGTGAGCCCATGGGCAGACATGCCTGGACCAGCCTCACCTCCCTAAACCATATACGTGTGGAGTTGATGAGTGGATCTGGTCAACTCAACCCTATTCCCAGACGGATGTTTGTGGCGTCCCGAGGAAAGTGAAAACGTTGGTGTGTGTCATCCCACCTTTCCCGGATGTCAGGGTGTTTAACTGTGGAGCTGCTTGTCTGTTGGTTTAGCAGAGAGGCCCAAGTTACAGGAGCTCGTCATGTACCTGCGGGCCCGTCCACTGGACCCAGTATGTGTTAGCTAAGCTCCATCGCTAAAGGGCTGCACAGCTCACATCCAATAACAACTACGTACTCTTACACACTTTGCCTCTCTGTGTTTGCCCTACCCCTCTGTCTGTCTCTCTGTATTTGCTCTACCCCTCTGTCTGTCTCTCTGTTTGCCCTACCCCTCTGTCTGTCTCTCTCTCTGTGTTTGCCCTACCCCTCTGTCTGTCTCTCTGTGTTTGCCCTACCCCTCTGTCTGTCTCTCTCTCTGTGTTTGCCCTACCCCTCTGTCTGTCTGTCTCTCCCTCTGTGTTTGCCCTATCCCTCTGTCTGTCTGTCTCTGTGTTTGCCCCTCTGTTGCCCCTTCTCACTGTCACTCTATTGTATCCCACCCAGCCTCATCTCATCCAGTTCTTTGTGGAGGAATGTAAGACACTTGGAGCTCTTAACTCACACTTTACAATGACAGACATGGCCGAACCGTTGGGGCTTGATAAGGACATTCTGATTCAATCCGCTTTAATGTGATGTGTTTTCTGGTTGGGTGGTTGACGTCTTGTCCAAACCAAGTGTTTCTGCCGTGGTCCGGACGCGGTTACTCCAAGGTGTTGTATGTAGCTGTGACTCAGTCCGGCCAGAAGACGAGACTCTGACTCTGCTTCACACCCCCACTCCCCTTAAAGAACTGATGACCTCATTGAGAGTCACATGTTGTGCCTTTCATGTTGATCTTGACTCCTCTTGCACTCATTGAGTTGGTGTGTTGGCCACGGAAAATCACCATAATAGTAACTCTGATTGATGGGGGTGATCAGGGTGTGGTTGGTGGGGGTGATTAGGGTGGGGTTGGTGGGGGTGATTAGGGTGGGGTTGGTGGGGGTGATTAGGGTGGGGTTGGTGGGGGTGATTAGGGTGGGGTTGGTGGGGGTGATCAGGGTGGGGTTGGTGGGGGTGATTAGGGTGGGTTTGGTGTTGATGATTAGGGTGTGGTTGGTGGGGGTGATCAGGGTGTGGTTGGTGGGGGTGATCAGGGTGGGGTTGGTGGGGGTGATTAGGGTGGGGTTGGTAGGGGTGATTAGGGTGGGGTTGGTGTTGATGATTTTGGTGGGGTTGGTGGGGTTGATTAGGGTGTGGTTGGTGGGCCAGAACAGTGGCTCTTACATGAGGTGACCACAGAGCATCAGGATGCCCAACAAATCTCCCGTCCAAAAAGACGTCTCCCAGTGCTGGGCAATGTCCCCTTTATTGCCCTGGACCATTATGGTTTGATATTTAGACCAGAGGGAAGAGTGCCCCCTGCTGGCCTTCCACAGCATCTTGTCCCCCATCTAGAGCCCGGCCTGATGCTGGTGTGCTATGATGCACAGTGCCTTCCCACGTGTGTGTGTGTGTGTGTGTGTGTGAGAAGGGATAAAATACAGAAGAGGAGGAACATCAAACGACCACTGGGTGGTGCCTGTATGTTAAAGGTTCCACCACTGAGGAGAAAAGAGAGAGGGAGGGAGCAGGAGGAGCGAGAGGGGGTGTGTGAGTAAGTGTTTCTCCCCAGATGGACTGTGGCTGATTGTGTGCTTGGAGAAGCCTGGGTGTAGGGAGGGTTCCATGGCACAGTAGTTCATACGACCGTCGCCCTCCCAGCTGCCTGCTGGACGAGCCGGCTCGCTTCGCTGGCAATGCCGTCATTCTAGGCTGAACAGCAGGGACCAGCTGCTTGACAGACAGGGACTTAATCCTTCTGCTCTGACGAGGGTGCGGAGACCAGGGGATAGCAGAGGGGGAGGAGAGGAGGAGGGAGCGAGGAGCATTCTGGAAGAGACACTGGGCATACCTGTCAGGACTGTTGACCCAGGTTAGTTCTGTTTCATTGGTTAGAATCTGATTATTGATAAGTTACGATTGGCTGCCAGAGCCATGGTCATTGTATTCATACCGGACGTGTGTTCTAATGGTACCGGAGTCAACACCTTTCTTTTAAATGTCAGAATTGAAACCTGTACCTTTCTAAAAGGATGTGTGTCTGCGTATGCAGGCTTGTTTTTGGATTGTGTTTGCACGTGCGTGTGTACTCATGCGTGTGTAAACACAGGCGCACACACACACACACACACACAATCGATTTTCATTTCCGCGTCAATAACAACAGCTGAGAGATAATGCCTCTCTTTCTGATCAATATACTCTCTGGTTATGTGCACTGTTAATATTGTCAGGTGGGAAATTGATCTAGTTTTCAATAGCATACAACCGTACAATAGAATACGACGTAATCTAATACAATACAGTAACATAGAATATCATTCAACACCATACAATATAATACAATTCCGTACAATATAATTCAGTAGAGGCTTGTCCGGCAGGCATAGCTTTCTCCCAGGGTGTACCCTGGTCCTGGGTCAATTTGGCATGGTTCCCTTTAAAAGGTTACAAGTGGGGGAAGGGGATCGTAGTCTCATACCTAGGGGAATCGATTCTAGAATGTCCCCGAGAACCATCAGGCTCTTGGTCATGTTACGGTAGGTCTGATTCATTGTGGTTTACTGCTAGCCCACCAGGGTTGTTGTCAGCAAGACACAGCGGAGCAAAAGCTTTTACAGCTAGAAAAACAACATTTCTTATTGTGGCCGGTCCAGCGACTCCTGGACTCACTCCACGTTTGACCGTTTTCATTCAACTTGCGGACAAAGCCGAAGGTTTGTTAGCGGTTGAGGCATTGGCTCCCCGGAGCTGCAGTTGAATGGAGAATGCTGCATTGTACATTGTCACTAGGTAATACAAGGGGAAAGTTTCAGTTAGCAGTCCAGGCTTTTATGACGGGGTTTTAAAACTGAGGTTAGTTCAGGTTCCGTTCCGTTTGCAGTGTTGCGTGACGGCGTGTGTGGCCTAGAGAGTGGTCTTTTGGACAGCAGGGTGGGTGTGGTGTTCTGTGGGGCCTTGTTTTGGTCACAAATGTTAGCAAAGACCCTGGACTCAGTTCTGTGTAGCCAACTATTTGCTAATAAGCTAGCCGCAAAATGTGGGCAAGTTAGCTCAAAACATCTATGGCTGATGTATCTGACCTCATGTTTAAACCCATGCTTTAGGGTTTCAGGCAACATCTAATCAATTTTGAGAAGTCCTTTGAGTTGCTAGTGTTTTTACACCAATGTTGCACTATGTATCCATTTCTGTTGCTAGTCAACGGGGGTTGGGTCAATTATATTTCACGTACAGTCAATGCACAATGCACACTAATGTTCAGATTTGGAGTATTTTTTTTTCATCTGATCCAAAATGAAATGGGTTTGACCCAAACCCAGCCGAACAATGCAACCTTCCACAAGGTAGACACCTACAAGGTCTTAGACCAGGCTATAGATGTCTTCCTGGCACTTAGGAAAAAGCCAAAGCTTCTCGAGACGAAGACAAGGAGCACAGCACAACTTCATAGTCCCCAGTGTCCTACCGCAGACAAAGAGGAGCTGTGATCTTCCCACTCCCCCTTCCCACCTCCTCCTGTGTTCTCCTGCCATTCACCCGTTCACCGTCCCACGCCTCCCGGGCCGAACACAGGGCTTGTCTCCTTCAACCTCCCTCGTTCGTCTTCTCCTTTGGTCTTCTCCGCTCCCTGCCACCTCCTCACCAGGTCAGGTGGAGACCGCTGGGGACGAATGATTGAGGACGGAGGTTCGCGTCTACATCGAAAAACATCTCGGTCCATCCCTGTGTTATACGAGGAGAATAGGCTTTGTTTCTGGAATGCACTGTTGTCTAATGAGGACAACGGATGTGATGTTTTGATCGCTGTGTTGTATTCCACATTAAGCACGCCTACATTGTCTGCAAGTCTTTCCCGCGAAATACACAAAAAGGTCATTTGCAATAAATATTGATTCACTTAATGGTCACTGAGCATCTATGCAACCTTCTCTTTCCTTGTGCCTTTGCTATCGGTAATAGTCTAAAAGGTTCTCAAGAATGGGCACCGTTTTCATATTTTAGGTTTCTGCAAATGCTTTTAAATCAGGCACGCCAACGCAAGTTGACCTCAATGTGTGAGAATGGGATGCGGACAATTTCACCGGCTCAGAGTGATGTTGACAATCCAATTACAGAACGATCACGGTTTCATGTTCTATACTGTACCGGCCAAACTAGTTGCATTGTCTTTGGGTGTCATTTCAAGCCCTTTTATTAATGACTTCTGTCCACAACAGGATCAGATTTGCACGGTCTAGACTAGGCCAAGTCTGTATGAATCATAGAGGTCGTTATGTATGGACAGACAATGGAGTTCAGCACCGTGAAGAATATCACAGCAGCGGTCAGAACCCTAATGTACAAACCCGGTGGCTCACCTCCTGGAACCAGTGGAATGGACCATGTATGACAGATGTGACATCACTGACTTTGCCTGCTCCTATTGTGTCGTACCCTGTTGGTAACAGCCAATAGTAATCTCCGGGGCTTGAGGGACATTGACAATTGCCAATATACTATGACTAAGTGCTCCGTCCGGAAACTCCTCCTTGTGTCGTGCAGAAAAACAGCTCCTTGACTTATCGTTTTGGCCCCTCATGCCATGTTGAACAACCAGGGTTTCTTATCAGACCTTTACTCTGCTTTTCTTTACTGCTCTGATCAAGCCGCTATCAATACAACAACATCAGGAGTCGGCCCCCGCTGTCAAAAGGATGTAGCCATTTTAAAAGGGAACCTGTGACCTCAAGTGGTCCTGTGTGGTCCTTGACCGACGGCTCACCAGTGGGCCTGCTGGTGCTCCAGCACAGCGGTGAGGTGTGTGTAGAGGTGTGCGGTCGCGTGGCTTCCTGTGGCTGCGGAGTTAACGAGTAGTGACACGGGTCAGTGAGACAGTCCAGAGGGTCAAAGGTGAAGAAGAGGCCCCCTCTTTGTTTATTGTTGCTGGCGACTGGGTTCTGCTTTGTAAATGCGTTGTTACCGGGATTGGGGGACGATGGGGGGGCGCGGGACGGCGGGGTTGGCTGTCAATGATTGTGGATGTTGGGGGGCAACCTTCCCCAGGGTATGAAGGGGAGGAAATGGACTTGGAGAGTAAAGGGCAATGGCCAGGTTCTTTTATACATCACCACATTCCTGTGGCAGGCACGAGGCCATCCCTTGTCAATGAGGCCCCTTCCATGGAAGGGGCCCCCTATGGAAGGGGCCCCCTATGGAAGGGCTAATGCCCAGCGTGCTGTCTGTGTGTCTCATGTGGAGCGGGCCCTTTCCACTTACATGGCTGGCTTTCCGGTCTGTCCTGTAGGGACGTGCGTTTGCTAAGCAGGGGTCCTGATCCGTACATTAGCTTTTAGCCGGGGAAAATGGACGCCGTGTCCCCTCCATGAGGCCGGGCCTTGAGGTGAGGGGGTGGGTGGGTAGACCAGATCGGGCTTGCTGTGGCTACAGCATTTTAGATATGAGGGGATGTTTAAGAGGAGAGGGTGAGGAAACTGTGAGAGGAGAGGGTGAGGAAACTGTGAGAGGAGAGGGTGAGGAAAGCGTGAGAGGAGAGGGTGAGGAAACTGTGAGAGGAGAGGGTGAGGAAAGCGTGAGAGGAGAAGGTGAGGAAAGTGTGAGAGGAGGAGAAGGGGACTGGATTCAGCTCTAAAGGAAAGTCTAAAAGGCCAGTTTGGCCCCTTCAACGGCAGAGACAGGGCCCCGCCCCCAAATGCCACCCTATCCCCTCTGGACCAGGGCCCTGTAGTGCACCGTCTAGAGCACATTTGGGACATGCTCATGAAGAGGCGAGAAACCGTGAGGCTGCAGAACAACAGTTCTGGCCCACGCACACAGAGGCAGTCTGGAGAGAGCCACTGGGCTCCTCAGATGTACTGCTAAACGGTCTAGCCTTCCTCACCGTGCCGGCTGGGCTGGGGTGTGTCTTACCGCAGTAGCCTCCTTAATGGGTACTGGCAGTGATGTCACAGATGGCTTTCGGGCGGTGCTGTGTTTGCGTGTCTGTAGCCTACTAACGGACTGACAACGCTCCTGTCAGTGTGGCCCCCCAGAGCTCTGCCTGTCCGAAGAACCTCAGCGGTGGAAGGATGGCTTGGGATGGCCTGGGTTTGGTTTCGGGCTCAGCCCCTCTGAGAGGTGCTCCCCCCCCGAATTGGTTCAAAGCAGAACAAGGGACGGAGGGGCGGGATTCGTCCGAGCCGTCCTCTCCTTCCTATTCCCGGATCTCCCTGGGAGATTCTCCGGTGGCCTCGAATGACTCCTGCATAGCCTCCGCTTCCACCGCCCCAATCCGAGAGGTCCGTTGCTCCGTTGTCAGATGGAGACGCTGTATCACTTCCTGTCCCCACGTCTGCTCTCCCCACCCAGCCACCCGTCTGCTCTCCCCACCCAGCCACCCGTCTGCTCTCCCCACCCAGCCACCCGTCTGCTCTCCCCACCCAGCCACCCGTCTGCTCTCCCCACCCAGCCACCCGTCTGCTCTCCCCACCCAGCCACCCGGCGGCTCTCCCCACCACTCCCCACCCAGCCACCCGGCGGCAGCAGAACCTTCCGGACCGGTGAAACGGGCACTTGGTTTGGCGCGTTCTGTACATTCTTTGTCAAAACACGTTAAGATGAGCTGGGCGTGTCGCCAAGCCTGCGGGTTCTCGGTTCCCCACGCCAATGTCAAGAACGTCCACTGACAGATTGTTGGGGAGTTTTGATTCCCGTCTGCGTGTGTATGGCGGTGGTTTTGTAGCTTGGGTGACACAGGCCACTTCACAATGACACAAACAGGAACGCAGACAGCCAGAGCATGCCAGGCTTCTCTCTTGCTCAGCACGCCCGGAACGTTGTGAAACACCGAGGTTTGTGAGAAAGTCCCTCATCTGTCTGGGGTCTCCACCGCAGACGTGTTTACAAAAACCGTCCAATACACAACATTTTTTATTTAAGGATATAATGAACCACTTAAATAGGTTGAGTGGTGAATTGAGGTTTTGTCAGGTCAGAAATATAAACTAGAGTTTAGGGGTTGTGGCAGGGTGTCATGGGTCAAACCCCTTGAGAAAGTACAAGAGGATTTTGGGTTTCTTTAGAAGATCTTTAACAGACGTTACTGGATTTTTCTGTCCTATTTCTGGAGAATTACATTCTGTCGTTTTTTTTCGTGACCCACACTGAAGCTCACCCGATTCCCTCATCAACTAGCTAATTACCCACACTGAAACTAACCTGATTCCCTTATCTACTAGCTAATTACAGGAATCAGTTGTGCTAGAATAGGTTTTGGAGGAGAAATCTACAGGATGATACGTAAAGGGGTAAGGAGCTTTAGAATCCAATTCTACTGTACTGCGCCGGTCTCGTTACACACATGACATGACTGCTGATACCGGATGAGAAGGACACGGTGAAACCCCAGCTAGTAGAGTACACTTTGGATTGGCCTTATAAATGAGGCAAGTGAACCACGACAGTTTGCTTTGTCTCTTCATGAAAGCGTCTAAATGGTTCTTCTCTGTAAATTTTCAAGTGAATCCCACAATAAGATGTTTGCTTTTCTGTTCCATCCACACTCCGTTCATCAGAAAACCTTCAAGTGAGGCCCCGATGGTGATGGCCCAGTTATTTGGTTTGAAAATGTATATGCAACAGAGCAAGTTTTTACTGGCAGTTGTATGCAGCCGATCGTGTTACTGTTCAATTCTGGAGAGTTTGGGATGAAACAGAACGGACTGCGTGAGTGCTGACACACAGCCAAGCTGAGACACGGCAGGGGGAACATTGAAGTGTGTGTGACCTGTGTTCTGGCAGTATGAGCCCCTAGAGCACAGGACGTGGGTGGTGTGTGTTTCTCTCTCATCCCACGCAGTCACACACACTCACACATTGCATCTGTTAGGCTTTTCCATCTGGTCCGCTACTGTGAGACAGAGACTTGTTCACTGTTTTGACAAATGCTAGGTGACTTCGCTACAGATGTGTTTCGTTTCCAGTAAAAGGTTGGTCCCTGACTAAAGGAGACTGAGGCGATCGTGGAGCTTGTGAGATGCCGTGTATGTGTGATCTTGTGAATTATAAAACCATACCTCTCTCCACTGTCAATCTCTCACATTGCAACCGTAGGAGATCGACGAGTAATAGATCTCGTTGAAGGAATGTAGCTAAAAAAAACAAGAAACTGACTTGGCTCTCAGTGCTGTAAAAGGTATTTTCCCTTGACATTCTTTTGTTTCTTTTTCATATTGAACTTGGGCCGAACTTTTAGTAGGTTTTATATATAATATATTGGGAGCTATAAAGCAGAATGTTTTGGGCGTCATGGGCCCTTTTATGTCTAGCAAATACTAAGTCTTCCACAGTAAGAACCTCATACCTCTGGTCCAGCATGGTGGTGGCAGTGTCATGGTTTGGGGATGCTTCACAACATCCAGACCTGGATGACTTGCTGCAAATAATATGACTGGGGACGAACACTTTCTCATGGCACTGTACTTAATATGGCTGACTAGTAACAATTTTTTTGTTTTTAGGCTTTTGGAGTACCAGTACATTTATCTTTTTTGTTCTTTACACCACACACCACACACTCCGTCCTGTGGTCGATCTGATATGACCAGTAACAGTGTACTGATGAGAAAATCGCAATCTCAGGCAATACTCCCCGGCATCCCAACACAGCCATGTAGTTCAAGTGAATGGACATTCCCTCCTTCTTGACGTGCGTTCCGAATTGCACCCTGTTTCCTAGCTTGTCTGCTTCTTTTGACCAGGTCTCAGGGGACAAGGAGATCCACCGTGAGGGCCATCGGTAAAGCATGCGTCCATGTTCTGGGAAGGGATGACACCCGTTGGGTTGGACTCCTCCCTCATGTGGCTCTCTGTCTAACTCGAAGCAGAGCGCCCGGCTTCACCGCCGACTGGGCTCTGTGTGTTTCCGATACGTCCCTGAATAGACTGCCAAGTGGAGAAGAGGCAGTTCAGGGATATCTTGTCCTTCCCTTTATCCTTGGTTTCTGTCTTTCTGGATCTTTCTCTCTCCGTGTCTCTTTGTTTTTATTTCCGTCTCTTTCTCTGTCTCTCTCTTTGTTTTGTCCTCCATCTCTGTCTCTTTCTGTCTCTCTCTCCATTCACTTCATTCACACACATGAGTACATACTGCCAAAGTACAGTCACAAGGTTTAAGCAAAATATTAGCAAGAACCTGAATAAAAAAACAAGAAATAAAAATAATAATATTCATAATCTCTCTCTGTCTTTCTTTGTCTCTCTCTGTCTGTTTCTTGTGGTGGTGTTATAACTGTCACAGAGGAATGTTGCGGTTGGCTGCGTCTTCCTCCGTGTCTCTAGACTATCACTGTGACTCCAACATTCAGTTGAAAGATGAGCAATCGTTCCCGTTTTAGCACGTTTGTCAGTTAAGCACAGCCCGCCCTGGGTAAACTCATCACGACACACTACATGTGCGATGGATTGCGAGACGAGGCAGTGAACTGTAAGACGCCAGCGGTAGGCCTGCAGGCCGCGTGTCTCCATGTGTACGGTATTCAAGGCATGTTCAGAACTTTGTTCTTTCTCAAGGAGACAATTCCAAGCGCCTGCATAAATGTGGGTACATATTTGGCTGTCTGAGTGGCAGACATTCTCCATTTCTTTACTTTGTCAGCATCCCGTGGGAGGCGAGATGGATAGACGGAGAGAGTTTGGGGTAGTCATGGATACTGTGAGGATCTGGAAAGCGTTGCCGGTGGCTGGTGTTAGGGGGAACCCAACGTCACGTTAGCCACGTCAGTGGTCTGTACCACTTGTCTTTTTCCAGTCATTTCAATCATTTGTTGCAGAGTATTTCATTTGGCATTCACTTTCATTATTATAGTTGACCATTTACACAAACCAACAGACGTAGACACATCCTCCCTCGTCCCGAACCCACAAACCAACACACGTAGACACATCCTCCCTCGTCCTAAACGCACAAACCAACACACGTAGACACATCCTCCCTCGTCCCAAACG